>OMLC01036819.1:0-30969 GCA_900302585.1 Regalecus glesne
ACAAAATAGCCTTGAATTTCATCACTTTACAAAAGGGATGAAGCATTATTTCAATGAGCTGTAAAGGTGCCAGCAATTTTGAGGATGTCTATATATTCAATAAAGTCATTTCTCATATGTAGCCCAAGTTTAACTAATTAAATCAACCTTGAACAATCATATTCCTACCACAGAGCTTAAAGTTAGATATGAATAGCCTATATTTATATCGCACTTTGAATTCCCCTTTCATAATTCAAAATTTCTAAAGATACTCAAATATGTGAGGGAGGAAAAAATTGTCCATATGTTAACATTAATGCTTTACTGGTAGTATGACAAGAGTGATTTGTGATCGAACTTTTTCCATTGATATTTCCATTGACCAGTTATTCCATTGATCTTACTCAAATAATATAATTTTATTTTTTGTTTAGTTACTCCTCAAGCTCCAAGCTCAGCATTGCCCACCCCAGCTGGAGTAGGAGTGGCCACCACTGTTCACCTAAACCCCATGCAGTTGATGGCGGTTGACCGGATTGGTCTGCAATCTGCACAAATCAGCACCCAGGGGATCCAGTCTGCACCAATTGCTGCACAGGGCATCCAGCCCACACCGATAGGAGTGCAGGGTCTGCACACTTCTGCATCAATCACCACACAAGGAATACAGCAAGCACCAATAGTCACTCAGCAGCAGCAGCAACAGCCACAGCAGCAGCCACAGCCCGAAGCAAAAGCTGGTAAACACAAAATGGGTGTTTGTGTTATTGTGAATGGTCCAGTGTTGATTAATGCTCCGTCTAAATTGTGAGTTATTCATAATATGAGTTTTTTTCTTTTCAGGAGTTGTTTTGGATGGCTTTGTAGCTAGCCCCATCAGTAGCACTTTTAGTACTACTCAGTCAGTAGCCACCATGGTGCAAGCACATGCCCAGGGAGGAGTAGGTGGAGCTCCCACCCTGGTTTCATCCCCCAGACCCAGCATCCTCCGCAAGAAACCTACTAATGAAGGGTGAGTATAAGACTAGATTTAGAACACATCTGTACCTTCTTGAACAGTCAATAAACCAATCTTGTATTATTCAGTAAAAATCAGGGTTTTTCTTAATACAAAATTGCTGAAGGTCAGTTTAAAGTAAATTTATTCAGGCATACCCATTTTTCAATTATTGATAATTTGCTTAGAATTTTTTTAATGTAATTTGCTGGGTTCAAAAAGATTATCTTGCTTCAATTTTGTGTCGTTTCAGTTGTGTGCGCAAGAACGTGATCCCTTCCCAGCCTAATGAGTCCAACAGTGGCCGAATTGAGAGTGGCGTGAGAGGAGCAGGCTCTCCCAGACCAGCAGGGTACACTTCTATAACATCCATCCCGTTCCATTTATGTTTGTATCTTATATTAATTATACATTTATGGATATCTTTAACATTGACATCCTGATCTCTCTCACAGTGTGAAACCCAAAGTGGAGGTTCACATGGCTATGGCCCCTCCTGTTATGGCAACAGTAGAGGCATTGCCCTCTCAGGGAGGGGAGCAGCAGGCTGTATCTTCACCTGCCCAGCACCTCTCTCAAGCCATCCCCACGATGCTGGCACCTCCCGGGCCCGTTCCACCCTCCCAGCCATCGACAGTGCTCTCTGCTTTGCCGGCTGCCATGGCAGTCACCCCCCCTGTCCCTGCCTCAATGGCCAACACTGTGGCCTCTCCTACTCAGCCTGCAGCCAGTAGCACTGCAGCATGTGCTACTAGCTCTGCTTGTCCAGATGTGAAGATCAAGCAGGAGGTGGAGTCAATGGATACCACCCAGCCAGGTAAGGGTTTCCCTCTTACCTACCTACCTTCCTTCATTCACTCATTAGCGATGTGACTTGGCAGAATTTTCAAAGCCAAGGAACCAAGAAAGTTCAGAGGCAGCTGTGATTGACACATTCTTATCTCCTACCATCAGTTCCCAATGTGAACCTGCCATCAGCACCCTCTGTCAACACTCAGGCTTCCAGTGTAAATACCCCAGCCTCAGGAGACTTAATCCCAGGGGCATCGCCAAGAAAGAAGCCCCGCAAGCAACAGCATGTCATCTCAACAGAAGAGAGTGAGATGGTGGAGACCAACAGCACAGATGAGGAGAGAGCCACTAACAGGCCCCTCACAGGCAGGGCAGAGAGGCGCGAGTCACCCCCAAGAGAATATGTTGGTATGTAATTTCATTTAATCACAACAATCTTACGTTGAATAGATCTATTCCAGGGATACAACAGTATAGTGGGCCGTTTGTTCAGATGTATCATGTTTTTCGGGGCATGTTGACTGTAGGGTTTTTTTATTTTTATATTCAATAAATAAATAAAAATATATTACTCTTTTAACAAAAGACTTTTTATTTTGCCTATAGAAAATAAATCTTTTTATTCCGAAAAATGGCAGTATTGACCGTCTAGGCCTGTTTAAATGGTAAACGGGCTCATTTTTCTATAATGTTTTTCTAGTCTAGTAACCATTCAAAGCACTTTACAAGTATACCTCACATTTACCAAGCATGGGGACTTAAGGCCAAATGCCCTTTCCACATGGAGAAAAAAAAGGCCACCGAGAGAACATTTGTTTGTACTTTGTTTGTCCCCTTTTTTCGAGCCTGTATTTTCATACAGAGCACTCAATAGGGTCAAGGGAAAGTCTGATAGGCTTTGGAGATGTTCTGTGGATCTGAATGTACTATGTGAGTGTAGTTGGCAGTACATTTAGCAAGTTTTAGAAATTATAGGATAAGACAGGGCTATTGGTAACACCACAGTTCATGTGTGCATGTTGAACCATAGGGTGCGGTGCGTACTGAACAATTCGACAACATAATGTGTACTTTTGCATCCCAGGTATTATATGTTATGCTGTCATATGTTCACCATGTGGCTTATTTTGATTTTCAGATGAGGAAGGGGTGCGTTATGTCCCAGTTAGACCACGACCGCCTGTTACCCTATTGCGCCATTACCGTAACCCCTGGAAGGCTGCCTATCATCACTTCCAGAGGTACAGCGACATTCGAGTAAAAGGTGAATACCCTTCTTTATGTGGATAGATGTGTTTACAAATGTGACCTGGTATTTTTGGAAGCTTACTTTTGTGTTCTGTGGGATTTTTTTTGAGCTCGTGTAGATCTGTAATGGTGACTTTCTATCCAACAATGCTTTTCTGCATCCACAGAGGAGAAGAAGGGCTCACTGCAGGATATGGCCAATCAAAGAGGTGTGGCGTGTCGAGCACAAGGCTGGAAAATTCATCTGTGTGCTGCACAGCTAAGGCAGCTGGTGAGTGCTACCTTAGGCTGTTAAGTACACCACACACAGGCTTATTGCCAGTTGGGTATTGCAAATCACTTTGAACTTAAGCTTTCTGTTACTGATTTGACAGTTCAGAAAAATGATTTCGAAGATTGTCAAATTTGATCAAAGTTGCAATTGCATCTTAGGATGACATAGCTCAGGAGGTAGGATAATTTTCTAGTAATTGGAGGTCGGTCGTTTGATCTCAGCCCCATACTAAAAGTGTTTCGAGGTGACCTTGAGCAAAACACTGAACCCCTTACTGCTCCTCAAGTGCTGCGCAGTGGCTGTGCTCACTGTTGTTATATGCTAGAATGGGTTAAATGCAGAGAACAAATTTCATCTGCTTTGATTTTACAGCTCCTACTTTTCCTGGAAAGACCACAAATGAAATAGAAATTACTAAGATTTTAAGATAGCTTTTTCAGAGTTATGCTAATCCTCAATATTGACTGGCTTGTTAAAGGTAAGAGGAAATGAGGATTTTTTTTGTGAGGATAGGTTTTCCCTTTAAATAGATGATGTTCAAGACTTATTGAAAGTGGTTCTTTACATTTACATCTCTTGTACCAAACCATTTAAATGAAGATAGGAGGAGGATGTTTTACACTGTGCTTGATAGTTACTTTGTTACTTTGTCCATAGTCAAGTTTGGAGCATGATGTGTACAGCCGACTCTCTACCCTGCAAGAGGGTCTTATTCCAAAGAAGAGAGCAGGAGCAGATGATGACCTTCATCGAATCAATGAGCTTATACAGGTACTTTATTATAAAATCTTCAAACGGTAAGTTTAACTGGTAAAATATTATTTTTTTGGCAACATAAAATGTAGTCCCTGTAAAGCTTTAACATGCTTCCATTATTTCCTCTCAAACCAAATACATGTTGCATTGTAATGACTTTATTTACCCACTATTTAACCTGTCCAGTCTAATATTAGGCATTTATACAATTGTATCATATCGAACATGAGGTAATAAGGTGTGAACTGCCTTTTAAAAAACTATATTTCTAAAATTCTTTTTTCCTCACCCAAATTTGCCGAGTTGCCTATTGCTGAATACATCGCTTTCAATGCCCCTCTATAATGTCGACAGGAAGGAGGGAGCCATAGGTTGTGTCTCCTCCAAGTCACATGAAGACTAGCCGCACTATTTCACACATCACAGTGGTGCAGGGAAAACACAGTGGTTGGCCGTTGAAGGAGAACGAACCGTGAGTGCCCAGAGGACCCAGAGAGGGAGAGTAGCGAACCTAGAATCCTTTATCCAACCTAACCCCGATACCCATGTGAGGCTTAGCCAATTATGCCAAACTCACTATGGACCTCTGGGAATGTCTGCTATTTTTTTAAAATATTGAGCTTACTCCGTGTTCAGCTAAGAGCTTAGCTTTTCAGTTTTCAGAAAGTTAACGCAACAACCCAAGCTTCATCTAAGT
Organism: Regalecus glesne; assembly: GCA_900302585.1. Lineage (NCBI taxonomy): Eukaryota > Metazoa > Chordata > Actinopteri > Lampriformes > Regalecidae > Regalecus > Regalecus glesne. The sequence goes on from OMLC01036819.1 coordinate 4,747, forward strand.
CTGTATCTAGCCCCACAATTTAGGGACTAATCATGGCACGTAAACCAGCATTGTCTGGGGCGTACAGTTTTTTTTCTTTTTTTAGACTGCTGTTGTTGTTGTTTTTTGTCCCCCCCCACCCAAATTCCCTGAGTTGCCTATTGGTGGATCTGTCGTTTCGATGCCCCTTGAGGGCGTTGACAGGAAGAAGGAAGCCATTGCATGCGAGTTCTCCAAGTCACATGATGACTAGCCCTTGCTGTTTCACAAATCACGGTCTCGTGGGGAAAGGACAGTGCCCAGATGACCCAGAGGGGGACACTAGTGAACCCAGAATACTTTATCCAACCTAACCCTTATACCCATGTGAGGCTTAGCCAATTATGCCCCACTAACTATGGACCTCCGGCCGTGGAATGGAAAGGGTATAGCCTTGATTCGACACCCAACTGCATGACACAGAGATGCGCTAAACATCGCATTAACCCCCTACGCCACTGGAGGCCCAGACTGCTGTTTTTATCAGTGATAGAAATGAGCTAAAACTTTTGCTGTCTAAATGTTTTTTAAAAATTTGTTTACCCAAAGGGTAACATGCAACGCTGCAAGTTGGTGATGGACCAAGTGACTGAGGCCAGAGATACCATGATGAAAGTGCTGGACCACAAAGAGAAAGTTCTGAAGCTACTCAACAAAAATGGTACAGTCAAAAAGTCCTCCAAACTGAAGCGCAAGGAACGGGCATAACTGGGATATGCTCCTTATGTCGACGTCACCGCCGACCCCTCGGACAGGGAGAAAGAGCTACCCAGAATTTGGTGCTATGATTTGCTGCGCACAATCGCAAGCCCTCCCTCCCTATCTGCCTGAGCATGGACAGAGATGAGCGCTGGGTCAGGTTAAGACCTCGCAAGCAGAAATCTCATCAGGAGTAGGTTCTCATTCAAGACACAACACTTGAGTATTGAGAATCATTGGTTCTAATACACTTTCATTTTCTCTCTCCTCCTTTTTTGTTTTTGTATTTCTGAAGAGCCCAAGAGACCATTTGCAGTGACTTATTGTTTCTGCCTCATCTGTCAAAAGAATGTGTTAGAAATAAAGTATTATGTCGACCTATGTAATATTTAGCACTCTCCTTCGTATGATGCCATGGACTGTCTTAATGGAGCAGTGAATCTCAGATACTTTTTGGTCTGTCAGTGAAAAAAAGTATTTCAGTTTAAGTGAAGGACCAGAGTGTTGTTTTAAAGAGTAAGTCCCCTAAAGTCTAAAGCCCTCTAAAATCATGTAGTAAACTGTGTCTTGACCTTGTGCTTATTTTTCATCAATCTGTGCCTTCATTTTCTTGGTGTACCTGAGATAGACAGGGAAGTGGAAGTGCCGTCCATGTGCTATCAATCAAAAGAGCCATCTTGAGACTAAAGTGCAAAGGTAAAGAGTCAAAGATCAAGTTCATCTTTTTTTTCCTCAGAGCATCAAGTCAGTCGTATTCTTATTTTAAGATCAGATTTGACCATCCAGTGTGGCCAAGCATTTAGCTGTAAGACATATGTTTAGGTTCGAAATATATTCTACACAGAAATAGATTGTGGAAAAGATCTGCGAGCTGAGGAAAAAAAATGAAATAGATTCCCTTATCAGTCCCACAAGGGGAAATTTGGATTTCTCCGCATTTTAACCCATCCTATTGTATAGGAGCAGTGACCTGCCAACATATGGCGCTCGGGGAGCATTTAGGGGTTCAGTGTCTTGCTCAAGGGCAACTTGACACATTTTCTGCAGGACTGGGGATCGAACCCGTAACCTTCCGATTACCAGACAACCATTCTACCCACTGAGCTATGCCGCCCAGTAATACTATCAGATACTATCAGAAAACCAAAAGTGGCACATTATACGTAAACATTCTTAAAGGTATGTAGTGTCCTTTAGATGTTTATTTGATATGAGAACATACTGTATATGCATAATGCAGGTTTACCTTTACATGTAAAACTGCTTTGAATCCTCCATCAAAATTAATGGGTATCATGATCACAATATACATTTACTTGGTTTCAAAGGGTACAGCGCTTGAAAGAGTATCCATGTGTAATTAGAGTGGTGGAATGCGTTTGTGTCAATGTAAAAACACTGTAAATGTGTTCTTTGGTTGTTGTTTTTCCCATTGACTTGGTTCTATTCGAGTTTTGTACTAATTGAAAACATTTTGTGCTGAATGACGTGGCACTTCTCTTGCAGAGTGTAAAAGTCATTGCAGTATGACAGTGATTACTGAACATATGGCACCAAAGCCCAAGAGCATATAGGTTTTCATACCAACCAATGACTTGGCCAGCAGATTTTTCTAAGTAACTAAACTTGAGCTGCAGTAGCACAGCAGGTAGAGCGCACCCCCGGGAATCAGGCATTGTGGATTCGTCTCCCACCGCGTTGTTCGGTGAAAGTGAGGCATTCATTACAAAGTCCTTTGAGTGATCGTTAGACTAGAAAAACACTATATAAGAACAAGTCCATTTAAATTTACCTTGAATAACAAAGGAGTTACTCTTTTGCTATGAGGTCTTTTCACGTGTCACCATTAGTCCCCACGTTGGGGTGGACACGTACTTTGATGGAGCTTTGGGGATTAAGGCTCGATGCCTTCCCTGACACTCCAGGGTAGGTTCAAACTTGCAATATCTGGGTCATCAGTTCCCAAAGCGTTCATTCTACTGCTGAGCTACGGTGGCGGTTACTCATTTGTTATGAAACCCTCAAAACTCTTGGGCGTTGTGTGAACATGGTTGGGAACCATTGCAGTACAAGATGAAGTGAGTGTGAGACATCCAGCTTGTTGTATATTGTTTTTGTCTGTGTAATTATAGTAAAGCTACTTCAACAATATTGGCACGTCTAGTCTATTTTCATGTCTGTTATATTTTGCAAATAGGGATCAAGAGTACCATGTTGCCTCAACATCAGCCAGATAATTTTAATTCACAAATTTTACTCCTTTTGTCTTTTTCTCCTACAGCAATAGAAACAAATCCCTTTTGGATTTCAAAACTTGAAAAATTTTCTACTGCCAGGGAAACCCAAATCTACTTAAACAGACAACACCTGAGGATAGATCCATCCATCCATCATCAACTGTTTATCTGAAATCAGGTCGAGGAGTCATGCTGGTGCCTCTCCCAGCTCTCATTGAGCAAAAGGTGGGAAAACACCCTAGACAGGTCACCACTCCATCTCAGGGTTTGAGGGGTCAGGGGTTAATTGTCTTTCTCAAGAACACTTTGAAACTTTCTGAAGGAACTGGGGATCAAACTACCTATCTTCTTATCAATAGATGACCACCCTACCTCCTAAGCCATGCTGCCCCACCCTTGGATGGATGAAATACCCATGTCTTGATAGATGAATGGTAGGACTTTATCTGTTATGGTGAAGGAAAACGTCAACAGAAATAAAGCTTAATGATTATCTGTCATGGACTAAGAAGTAGAGGAAAAGCCAACAGATCATGATGGCCACACTTGTTCCACTTTGTATAGATTTAGAATGACATGACAATATGTTTCATCAGTCTATATGATCTTGGAAGTATGCCCTCATTTTGTGATCTCTTTGCAGAAGAACTTTGAATGACTCATTCAGTCTCTCCTCTGATAATGAATTCCTTAATTACGGTAAGCATTCACCTCTGCATTCCCTGAATCAACCTTTGATTTTCTAGACATGCAATTCCAGCCCTCACTATCAGTTATTTACAACGTAATTACCCGTCAGCACGGCTGAAAGTCTTGGCGTTATTCTTCCACTTGTGTCAGTGGCTAAGGATTCACTCAATGTGTCAAAGGTGACATTTCTCTTTGGCAGGATATTTTCATTTGGCACTTTTTCTTTCTTGAAGTGGTCTATTTCTTGAAAGTTACCAGGACACAGGAAAAATGTATCATTCAAAGATGCTAATTTCATTAAAATTCTAATTAGGATTCGAACATGGGATTAAATCAGGATAAAGTTTGACTATGGAGAATTAGCTGTAGGATAAATTTTACAAAGTCCATACTTGCAGCATTTTCTTGGGTTAAAAATAAATTAACAAAATCACTTTGTCATTTGCCGGAAGACCTACAACATATATGGACAAAAAGGCTTTTTAAAAATTCAAAACAGTTTTTATGCCTTAGTTCTACATTTTATCTGCATTGTTGTTGGTGAGTGACATATATAGCATTGTCTCAGAAGTCGATGTTAAAAGGAAAGACCTAATTTGGTCATTGTATTACCACCATGAAATTTGTTCACTGTATTGGAGCAGTGGGCACATCCATTGACTGGGAAGGAGTTAGAGGCTCAGTGTCTTGCTCAAAGAACCTTCAAGCTTTCTGAACGGGATCGAACCAGCGACCTTCTGATTACTAAACTATGTGTTAATTTATAATAATGAGCAATACAAATAAAATTGACTTGACTTAAACAAATTTTTCTACCTGCTGAACCATGCATGTTTTTTTTGGTATGTGCTAGATTATATGTACTTCAATGGAAAAATGGAGACACAGTAGAGACATTAGTCATCCTTGTTTTTGTGATCAAAATTTTTACTGTTTTGTTGTTGTTTCAAATGCACACAAAACTCGACACGGTACACAACATCCACAACTGAACAAGAAAAGACAACTAGTGGTGAACCCCACACCATCCGAATGGATCTCCATGTAAGATTTACAGGCTGTTATAATCTAAGATATTTCCATGAGTATAAATTGTGACTACAGCAAGTCCTTGGTTTTATCCGCCATTGGTTGCTATGCTAGAATATCATCAGCTCCAGCCCCATGCATGATGATGCATTAATCATCCTTAGTTTTTTTGACTAGTTTCTATATTTAAATACATCAATGAAACATTTGACAGATTCACATGAAACATATCAAGCTGAGCATATCAATCTGACTGTCAGACGATGGACTCTTAAGTCTGTGTCACAGTTCCAACACACATTTGTAACTCTGCCTTTCAACCCTCATGTCCTGTGAGTTGAATTGCCCTGGGCGGCTTCCCTCCCAGCAAGAGCAAAGTCAAAAGGCCATAAAGGGGTGCTGTATTGGTAAAGCTCTTTACTTCCTGGTCCAGACTTATCCCAGCAAGAGGGCACATAGTGGCCGGTCAAGGCTTACTCGGGGACCAGGGACCACCTGATTAAAACAAACTACTGTAGGTGAGTTGACACAATGAACATGTAATCGTATCTTCAACACGATTACTATGTAATGGGCTTTTTATTTACTATTCTGTCTATCTCAACTTCTCAAGTTGTTTTCAAGGAGGTCACTTGAATGAGCTTTCACAATCTGTTTCAATAGTGCGATGACATGGAGTGGAAGAATCCTGTATTCGGTTATATAAATGTTAGTGGTGGCTCTGGGTAGAGCACATGCCCGGGACTCAGGTGTCACCCCTGGCAGCTCGGTTAATGTGAGGCATTCCTTGTAAAGTGCTTTGAGTGGTCGTTAAACTAGAAAGGAGCTATACAAGCACAAGTCCATTTACCATTTAACTAATGAAGAAATCTGAGTCTGTGGTCATTTGAGTTTAACTGAAACAAGAGCAAAGACATCAAATATTACACCGACATTTTACATGATACCAAATTACTCTTTTGAATTTTAGTTTGCGATGTGAAACGTGGAATATTTTCATCTCGGATTTGCTTGTTTCTGTCTTTGTTACTTGAAATCTCAAGAATTCTGAGTACAACCTATACCCTGAATTAAACAGGAGCGTATTGAATGTGTGTGTGCAGTAATATTAGCTTTGCCAAAAGATGTTCTCCATTTTACCATTGACCCTTTGTGGAGATTTAATAAAACAATGTGCTGATAAAAAGCATGAGAGCTTTATCACTGTCTTCACAGATTGGATTAAACGTTCCATCATGTTGGATTTGAGGAAGGTAAGAATAATGTGATATTTCTGGAAAACTTAAAATTATTCATTTCATAAATGCTCTGGAAATAATAAAGGTTTCACTTCATCAGAGTACGTATTCTCATCTTTGTTAATGTTTCTGCATTTAGGGTGATTTTGTATGGGTGGATTCCACTATCGGGGTGCCAATCGGGGCTGAAGTTAAACTGACGGACACAGGTCAGCTGCAGCTGATTGATGATGAAGGAAAGGTATGTTACATCCATGAGATGGCTTTTACCAGCCGGCTGAGAGATCTGCAGTTCAACACCCCTAATGTGACTTCTCATTTACATAAAAATCCAACAAGGTGCACAAGATAAACAGCAAGAAGAAGAATGCCATCCGACCCATGCACCCCTCCTCTGTAAAAGGTGTGGATGACATGATCAGGCTTGGAGACCTTACTGAGGCAGGGCTCCTCAGGAACCTGCTGGTGCGACACAAAGAGGGCATCATCTATGTGAGTGATTGTGTACCAGATCTCCCTTTACTCTGTTTGCACAAATGGAAGAACCGCTTAGTTTTATGGTTTCCATAAGTTTCATAGCTTTCATTATTGGAAGCAGACACCCTTAGACTTTGCCCTACAGTTTATATGGTGTTGTTTGTCTCCATAGAGATGAATGAGCTTCTGGTGTGAGTAAATGTTGCTGTGTGTTTCCCTGCCACAGATCAGACAGACATCAGGGTGTCTTCACTTATGAATCAGAGTATTTTAAAATCTAAACTACTTCTGGTGCTGGGGCCAGTTTTTAATTTTGTATTCTACTTTTCAATGAAGTTAAATCCTTGGCAGTAATATTACTAGCGTTGACATTCAAGGCCAAACTACGTGATTATAAAAGAAAAGAGACAATCAGAACTTATTTCTAAGGGAGTCAACAGAGAGTCACTGGAGTCAAAAGCTTGATGTTGTGTTCTTACTTCACAGTTGCTCATTAATGGACTCCTGTGCAAATAAACAAGTGTACCACTTGTCCACAGTGCTGCTGTATGAAAGATCGCATGCCTCTCTGTTTTCAGACCTACACAGGCTCCATTCTAGTTGCAGTCAACCCTTACCAGCTGTTGCCCATCTACACCATGGAGCAGGTGCACCTGTACACTGACCGCCGGCTGGGCGAGCTGCCCCCACACGTGTTTGCGATTGCAGACAGCTGCTTCTTCAACATGCGCCGCAACCGAAAAAAACAGTGCTGCATCATTAGGTTTGGCTCTTGTCAACTAACGGGCCTACAAAGGATGCTCAGATGATGGGGGCAAGAAAAAATGACCATGATGATAGAAATGATCCACTGTTTCTTCAACCTGGGAAATTGCTCTATATAGTTTAATATAGTTTAATTTGAAAAAGTCAGATTTTAGACAAAATATTCTTCACCTAGAATGCAAATGGTGTTGTTTGATGCATTATGTTTTCTACTGTTTGGTCACATTGTTGTTTTCTCATCAGCGGAGAGTCTGGAGCAGGGAAAACTGAGAGCGCCAAGCTGATACTGCAGTTCCTGGCTGCTGTAAGCAGCCAGCACTCCTGCATAGAGCAGCAGATTCTTGAAGCCAATCCCATTTTAGAGGGTACGAGTCAAGCACATTGGACATAGAGGACATTTAAGAATTATCCAATAGACGTGTATTAGTCTTTTTTTGTTTTTGTTTTGGTCTCTTTCATTTTGTTGAACATTCTCTCTTCCTTCAGCCTTTGGCAATGCCAAAACCATTCGAAATGACAACTCCAGTCGGTTTGGGAAGTACATTGACATCCACTTCAGCAAGAACGGGGCCATTGAAGGCGCCCAGATCGAGCAGTACCTGCTGGAGAAGTCCCGTGTTTGCCGCCAGGTGCAGAAATTAACAAAGGGGAATTTGCTTAGGAAATACTGGTGGTTTAATGTGATATGTGACACTCCGCTTTTTCTCCCGGGCAGGCGCCTGAAGAGAGGAACTACCACATCTTTTATTACATGCTGATGGGCATGTCAGCTGAACAGAAGAAGATCCTATCCCTGGGGAATGCATCACAGTACAAATATCTAACCACGGTACTGAGATACTTTCAGAATGCTCTTAAAGTTGAATTAAAAAACCAATATTTGTTCAATCCAAAATATTTATAGATTAAAGGACCAATGTCTAGTATTTAGTGCCATCTAGAGGTGAGGTTGCAGTTGTAACCACCTGAGTACCATAACAGTCACCTGTTTCTTTCCAAGTGTGGAGGAGAACCTGTGGTGGCCTTCAGGAGCTAGTAGCTACTTACAAAATGATGTCATTATCTACGACCACATTGAAATCCGTGGAAGATGACCTGCTCCTTAAGTATAAATCAAAGGCTCATTCTAAGCCAACAAAAACACAATGAATCGTAGTTTCATGTGGTTATACTCTACTGAAAACATGCTTATGAATGTTACATTCCATTTCTGCTAATCAATCGTCCTAAATCCTAGACGTTGGTCCTGTAAGAGTAGCATAGTAAGATATAGCTCTAAAATGAATGGTCACATTGTCAGGGCAACTGCACCAGCTGTGAGGGACGTGATGACATCAAGGAATATGCCCACTTCTGCTCTGCTCTGAAGATCTTAATGTTTACAGAGAACGACTCCTGGGAAATCTCCAAACTACTCGCTGCTATCCTTCACCTGGGAAATGTGGACTTTGAAAGTCAGAGCTTCGCTATACCTTTCATATCAAATAATATTACATTCATATTCTTTGAGACGAGATTAAATACTAATATGACATAAACCTATTAAAGGATGTGAAATATCCTAATGATTTACATATTTTCACTTAGAGATCAGAGATATTGTTTTAGTTTGATTATTTTACAGTAAATATATTGTCTGAAATTCCAGGCACCATTGTGAAGAACCTGGAGGGGTGTGAGATCCTCACATCATCCCATTTTAACATGGCCAGTGAACTTTTGGAAGTATGCATTTTTTTCCACAATAGCCAGAATTGATAAGTGATAGTTCAGATGAGCTGCTATGACCTCCTTTTTTCTTCTTTTAACCAAGGTGGATCCTGGGGCCCTGGAGGAAAGTCTGACTCGGCAATCCTTTACGACTGCCAGAGAGAGCGTGACTAAACCGCTCACTTATGCCCAGGCTACGGATGGCAGAGATGCCTTTGTCAAAGTAACACCAATTGCATCCTTTCTTCAAAATTAGTAGACAGATGAAGTGGTTTGCCCTGAATGCTTTGTTCATTTTAAGTGAGATAAAATGTTTCTGCCCTCAGTAATTGATCAATTGAAAATATTATGACGTGCAAAAATTAAGATAAGCCAAAATCCAATAATGAATAGATAACCAATGAAGTTATCAGTAGTTCAAACTGCTGATTATGACCAAGCTTTGTATCTTGTGAAAAATATATTTTGGTATTTGTCATTTTTCTAAATTGTAAACTTTTGTTTTCTCTGTGACTTTATCCAGGGTATTTATGGAAGACTTTTTGTCTGGTTGGTGGAAAAAATCAATGCCGCTATATTCAAGCCTCTTCCAGAGGATTCCGAAGAGGTCCGACAGTCTATAGGTCTGCTTGACATCTTCGGCTTTGAGAACTTCAACAAAAACAGGTTGAAATATACAGCAGTTTTTCAAGATCAGACCTCTGTTTGGAGTGAGGGGTTATAGCAAATTTAAAACAATCCATCACTGTTTTCTTTTTTTTCTTGATGGTGTAATTTTTGTATTGTTTTGTTGTTTTTTGCATTGCTTTAGCTTTGAGCAGCTGTGCATCAACTTTGCAAATGAACAGTTGCAGCAGTTCTTCGTAAAGCACGTTTTCAAGTTGGAGCAGGATGAGTACGCCTATGAAAACATTGTCTGGACACACATTAACTTCAACGATAATCAGAGCACGCTGGATGTGTTGGCCAGCAAACCCCTCAACATGTTGGCCCTCATTAATGAGGAAAGCAACTTCCCCAAGGTTACCAATGCACTTGTACCATTGTTAAAAGTTTACCGTTTGAAAGGAATGAAGGTGCTTAATTTCTCCTCCTGTTTATTTACAGGGTACAGACACCACTATGCTGCAAAAGATTAATCAGGTCCACGAGAAAGGGGGTATTTATATACCCCCCAAAAACAACTATGAGACTCAGTTTGGAGTTCAGCATTTTGCTGGAGTGGTTTACTATGATTCAAAAGGTACTTCAAAAACATGAACACTGAACGAGAAGACATTGCTGAGTCTAGTTTGATATGTTCTGCATTTACATATACTCATATAGAAAACATTTCCAAAAGGGGAATCAGCAGAGTCTACAATTAGCAGATAAATGTGAGTGTTACTAACTGGCATCATAGAGCTTTACATACAGTAGTCTATGCCATGTTGATTGCATTTAGTATACTTGTGTATCGAGAGGTGAAAATAGGAGAATCAAAGTTGAAAGTAAATTTCCACTTATTAATATAACAGGAATATTACTTTCATATGTGACAAAGGGGTCATGGGGGGGGTCATGGCTCAGTGGGTAGAGCGGACGTCTGGCAATCAGAAGGTTGCAGGTTTGAGCCCCACATCTGTAGAGAAGCGTGTCGAGGTGTCCTTGAGCAAGACACGGTTCCCCTCATTGCTCTGCCCTGTGATGGACTGATGACCCTTCAAGGGTGTATCCCTGCCTTTCGTCCAATGAGAACTGAGATAGGCTCCAGTTCCCCGTGACCCGATTTCGGATAAGCGGTTGATGAGGGATGGATGGATGGATGGACAAAGAGGTCATATATGATGCCCCCGAGTGCTGCAGCTGCTTACTGGTCCTACACAATAGGATGGGTTAAATGCATAGAACAAATTTTGTTGTATGGTTGTACAATAACAAATAAATAAAGCCTCTTCTTCTTCTCCTCCAAATGTTTTTAGGTTTCCTTGAGAAAAACCGTGATGCTCTAAGTTCTGATGTCCTTCAGCTGGTGGAGACATCCACCAGCAAGCTCCTCAAAAGAGTATTCTGCAATGATATCTCCCCTGGCATATCTAAGAACAGCACCAACCCCAAGTTGACCATTACAACCCCAAAAAACTCCTTACGGGTTAGTTAAACCCCAGGCACAAATACGTTCAAATGGCATCAGTCCAACAGCTCAATGATATTATTTTATATATGTCTTACTTACTGTCAGCTATTTTTCTCTGGATATACATTGTAGCAGGGAACTGACTCTAAGAAGCGCATGGTGACCTTGATTGGCCATTTTCGGCAGTCACTGGATGCCCTGATGAAGACATTGACTGTGTGCCAGCCCTATTTCATACGGTGCATCAAACCCAATGACTACAAGAGACCCATGGTGAGAAAGAGAGAACAAATCAAACCAGTATAACCTTTACTTACCTGTGCATTTACTGGGAACTAAGATGCTTTAGATAAAACAAAAATGTGTATCAAAAATACATGAAATCTTGTGTTCTGAGTAAAACTGAGGGACATTTGCCCATGTCTATCTCAGTTGTTTGACAGAGAGTTATGCATACGTCAGCTGCGTTACTCTGGGATGATGGAGACAATCAAGATCCGTAAGGCTGGCTATCCCATACGCCACACTTTCAACGAGTTCCTGGAACGGTACCGAGTACTACTGAAACCCTGCAACCCCAACACTGTGAGATGGAGGCTATGATAGGAAGTTTGATTTTGTGCTTAATATCTGGAGTTTTGATCATTTCATGCTTCAAACTTAGCACAGGCTTTTTCCCTATCAGGAAACAAAGGAGAAATGCTGCGAAAGCATATGTGAGAGTGTGCTGGCTGGAAAAGGTGACTGGAAAACCGGGAAGACAAAGATATTTCTTAAGGTATATGCAATCTTATATCTATCCGGCAATATATCAATCTATTTATTGATAGATAGACAAAGAATTAATTGAAAATCGGATATCTAATGTTTTCTCTTACTCTTTTCTTTTAGGACTTCCATGACACCATACTTGAGCTGGAACGAATAAAAGAACTAAATAAGAAAGCACTTTTGGTCCAAAGAGTTCTGAGAGGCTACAAATATAGGTATGGGGCAAAAAGCTGCACAGTGAGTTTCTACTCATGTATGTAGCATGTTTCATGACATCTGCATATTTCACACTATGTTTCTTACAGGAGAGATTTCCTGAGGAAAAAGGCAGCGTCCCTTGTAATTCAGAAATACTGGAGAGGCCACAAAGGGAGAAAGCTTTACAGAGTGGTAGGTTTCCACGTTTGCTGGACTATACAGTGCACTAGACTTATTCTGTAAACAGGACCTTATGTGAAACAAATGCATATTTCTGTATTGATTTCAGGTCAGACTGGGCTTTACTCGACTACAAGCTAAAGTCCGCTCTCGTCAGCTCCAATATCATTATGGTAAAGAGCGGGAGGCCGTGGTGGTGATGCAGACCCGGGTCAGGGGATTCCTTGCCAGGAAGCAATTGAAGCGCAAGAGAGATGCTGTGATCCTCTTGCAGGCATACACCCGGGGCTTGCTGGCGAGAAATGTCGTCAAACAGATGAGAAGAGATGTAGGTTTAATCTCTGAGCAAAAGTTCAATGCAACAATAACTTATCTTAGGTGCAAAAGTAGCCTAGTCAGAGCCTAGCTGGAGAAGTGAATTTACACGAAGATAAAGTGAATTTGTGATAAGAAGGCCATTGGTTCAAATCCCTGGGCAGGTTGGAAAAATCTCTCAACAACTTGTGTCAGAGTGTTAATGAACAAGGTACTGAACTATAGGTGCTATTCCTTTGAGGAGATCGGAGAACAAGACTTATTTAAATTTGAAGTTCTTGTGACTGTATGCATTCAACCCTCATTCTGCATTGTAATAAATTGATTGATACTTTTTAGGTCACTTTATCAAGTTGATTAAACAAAGGGGAGAAATCCTACAATTCATTTAGTGGGCAGTTTTTTAGCTTTTCATTTTTGGTTCTGTGTTGTTTCTTTCAGGCATTCCTCTCTGCTAAAGAGAAACGAGAAGAAGAGCTTGCCATGTTGGAGAGACAGGCACGCCTAGAGGAAATACTGAGGAAGAAGAAAGAGACAGAGGCCAATGCCCTGTCAGAATCTATCACTGACCAGGAAATGGTGGACTCTATCTTTGGCTTCCTTCCCACTGTGGTTGCAGGGCAGGAAGGCCATGCACCTATGGGATTTAAGGTCAGAGAGTTGAAAGAGTAATGTTGTAATGTGGAATCTGGAAAGAGAGAAAGTCATATTCCCTTAAGCTTGGTGGGCTTCCACACCAGACTTCCTGATGGGCATTCAATATTTCATATCCCATGCCATAGTTGTGGTATAATGTTTTCATGTGTATTCTTTTCTCAGGATTTGGATGAGAAAAAGACAATTCTTGAAGAAGTAGACCTAGATGATATCCCTATGGTGGAGGACATTCCCGAGGAAGACTATGATGACCTGGATGAGTACTCCTTCTTCAAATTTGCTTCCATGTACTTCCAGAGTGCAGCCACCCCCACCCACATCCGCCAAAGACTTAGACAGCCCCTTCTCTACCATGAGGATGAAGGAGATGTGGTGGTATGTCTTATTTCCCCATACATCACCTACTATTGCACCGACATTGTCTACTGTATCACACAGTCCACTAAAGTACAATATTTGTCTGCACTGACTGTTGTTGCATATGTATCGTGTTCTTCCACTTTGATTTTGCTAAGTAGTTTCATAATTACTTTTATTTTCCACTTCTGTTGAGCCAACAAAACAAGTGTGTCATTATGAATGTGAACCTTCCATATAGGACAACTTGAAACTAAACCACCTTGATTATTTACTCATTATTTCCACTTCCGATGTCCTTTCCACTAGGCTTCTCTCACAATTTGGTGGATCATTCTGAGGTTCATGGGAGACCTTCCTGAACCCAAAAAACAGGTCCAAGTCAGTGATATGTCCAGGGCAGATTACTCTCTCCCACAGGACTTGGTCACCAGAAAGGACAGACGTCTGAGTCACATGGTTGGCCTGGATCAAGTGAGTAATAGTGCAGCATTGCAGAGTAGAATAAGATCCATTTCTCATAAAATTCAAAGAATAACATGATGAATTTGCTATGTTTCTTCTGTAGAAAGTTCTAAGGAATAAGAAAGACAGACAATTTTCCGTAGTCCCTGAGCAGGCGCCTCAAAACAGGAGAGCCTCTACATTCACAGACTTGCTAACAAGAAGCAGGAAGGTTTCCACCACACCAAATGAGGTGGTTCAAAACCACAAGAAGTACACAGTCCCAGAAGAGACACCTCGAAACAGGAAGACGTCCATATTCACTGACCTGCTGAGTAGGAGCAGAAAGGTATCCACTATCCCAGAAAATGGACCACCAGAATCCCCTTCTCGGCTCAAGAGAGCCTCTGTCATTATGGAGGAGGTGAGCATAGACAAAATAGAGCCTTCACCATTTTTACAGCTTTTTTGGGACTCAGGGTTTATATGTTTTAATATGGCCGCACTTCCTCTGAATCACAATGTTGAAGCACAATGAGCAGATGCTGTAAAGAGGTTGGGTGTTATGATTTCTTCAGCTCTGTGTTTGAGTTTGAATGTTTAGTCAGGGATGCATGCTTATGTTCTAAGCTTTTATAATGGGTGGGGCTTAAAATAAAAGTATTTACTGTATATTTTCATTGTATCACTGCAGTTTTCACATTTTACTGTAGAATTTAGGTTTTTAAACATTATTATTGAATTGCAGTACTAATAACATTGTGATCTAAAAAAAACACAATATGTATAAAAGTGCCACTAAAATATCTGCAATATGGACTTGGGAGCTGCCTGCTGAACTGCCTATGCCCTTGTTGTATGTCACTCTGGATAAGACCATCTGCTAAATTCCTGTAATGTAATATGTAATGCTGACTTCCAACCTTACTGTGATCTTTTCTGCATGACTCTTGTCAACCTATTGATGAAAAGTTTATGATTTTTCTTACAGCCAGACGATGAGAGTGAGGTATCCAAGCCCCTCAGTATGCAGACAGTAAATGAGGAGAATGATGAAATGATCAGAGAGGGACCCACTCTGGATCTGCCGATGACGTCTCTTCAAAAGCTCCACATTATTGTGGGATATGGGATCATCCGGCCCAATCTCAGGTTAAAGAACAGTGACTTTACAGCCCATGTGCATTTTCTCGAGTTTCATATTTTCCCAAATTTATAATGTTGGTAGGTCTGCTTTCTCCCCAGAGATGAGATCTACTGTCAGATCTGTAAGCAGCTTCAGGATAACAACAATCGCAGCAGCTTTTTCCGAGGCTGGATCCTTCTGTCCCTTTGCCTTGGCATCTTCCCACCAACCGAACGCCTCATCAAGGTAAGTACTCCAAGTTCCCATGGCCAAATCAGCATCATGAAGCCATATGTTGCATTATTTGATCATTCATGTATTGCTGTTTTGTCCTTTGAATTGGCAGTACCTTCAAAGTTTCCTTCGTTTTGGCCCCATTGGTTATGGTCCTTACTGTGCTGAAAGACTGCAGCGCACTATAATGAATGGTGTCCGCGGGGAGCCTCCAAGCTGGCTAGAGCTTCAAGTAATGACACACAAGCTACTCCCTATAGACACAGCATTCATACCTGTGAATGCATAGTTGTTACTGTGACCATCTAACAATATTGTGATTTCTTACTGTGCTATGACAGGCAACCAAAACAAAAAAGCCAATAGCTGTGTCTGTAGGCCTCATGGATGGCCGTACAATAAGCCTGGCTATTGACTCAGCATCTACCTCAAAGGAAATCTGCAAAATCCTCTCCCAAAAAGTTAATCTAAAAGACACATTTGGCTTTTCTGTGTATGTAGCACTGTATGATAAGGTCAGTCACTTGCACCGCAGACCGCACATCTACGAATACATATTTGTCCAACTTTGTCATTTATTATGAAATGTGGGGCAATCAGATGAGCACCAACGCCATCAAATGTTTTAAAAGTATAATAATTTAAAACATTGAAACTTGAGCCTGGAAGTTCAAAAGATGTAATGGGAATATTACTTAAAACAGGTGTGGGCTTTGGGCGGTGGTCGAGAGCATGTGATGGATGCCATCTCCCAATGTGAGCAAGAGGTGAAAAGAAAAGGTGGGCAGGAGCAGCATGCCCCTTGGCGTCTCTACTTCCGCAAGGAAATCTTCACGCCCTGGCATGTCTGCAAAGATGATAGTGTCAGCACAGACCTCATTTACAAACAGATTGTGCGTGGTCTAAAGTCTGGAGAGTACCAGAGTGAAAAGGTAAGATTATATTTCAGGTTACACTATGTTGATTGATTAAACTTCTTATATTAAATTCTCAGCACAGACAAAGATTTACAACACCTAATATATTTCTTTTCATGTTTTTACTTCATAAAGGAGGAGGATTTGGTTCAGCTTGCTGCAAAACATTTATACATCCAGCATGGGTCAGACAGCAGTCCAGAAAATGTTAAAGCTGTTGTATTAAATTGCATCAACACCTCCCTGCTCGAGGCCAAGACAGAGGCCCAGTGGATACAGATGGTCAGCGCTGATCATGCTCAGGTCAGTCACATCCCCATGTCAGGACATGTATCATGGAGAAAAGTTATTTTTCTGACATTTGTCACAACGAAACAAATGCTTCAGTAATGCCAAGAGTGGGTTTAATAGTTTTTAATATTTGTTTTCTTACCCATTACAAGGGTACTTATTTAAGTTCAAGGCAAGCAGCGACTCATGTGAAGGCAGAGGTGGTTGACTATGCCCGTCAGAAGTGGCCAATGTTCTTCTCCAGGTTTTTTCAGGTTGCCAAGATTTCAGGTAAGTTTAAATTTATTTTCAGTAAGTAAAGCTATAAAGTTTCCAAAGTAACATCACTTAGGGACCATTCAAATGACTCCTACAAAATCTTTGTATTTTGTCACATAAAAAGCTGATGAAACAGATGTGCTGTGAAAACATGAAATTAATACACCTCACTCCTGGCAAAATCCATTCCAAAACTAAGAAAAGCTTGTTTTCTATAATACCATAAAACTTGGCATAGCACAAGTGTTTTTGGACCAAGACCTCATAATTAAAATGTCAGGGTTTTCACCATTTGCTAAGTTATCTTATTCATCTGGACCATGGTGTCATGTTGCGTGATACTAACTGAGATTGACCATGGTTGGAGGCATCCTCCATACACTCCTATTTGAATTTTTGACTGGTTAGGAAAAACACTGGTGCAGCAGTGAACACATTCTTATCTAAACAGGAAAAAAGATTGAAACATGATGATAATGCTGTGCTTCTGTTGGACAGGTCCTGTACCATCTGTATTACAGTAGGACAGTATTCTCATTTAGTTTTATGTAGTTTATGATTCATTAGCCAACACGCTAGCTTTGGTCAGAGAATCCCATTCTTTACAAGAGTGGGAAAGATTTGTTTAACCAGCTGCTGGCAGCACACAAGCAACAATGGCTGCTACACCTTTTTAGTAGTTCTTGCAGCCAAAGTGAGGGACAATTGAGGGAAATCACTGATTTCACCTTTATCACTAAGGGCTACATGATCAGCAGCAGACATTTATTTTTCGTCACTGATCAATTTGCTTTAAAAGTTGAATGTAGAATGAACTTGGAGGCTAAACTAAGCTTGATATCCTAGTAATCTGAGCCCATGTAAGGGGCGGCATAGCTCAGTAAAGGTGGCAGTTGCCTAGTAATCAAAAGATTGGCGATTTGATACCTGCCCCCAACAGTAAGAATGTCAAGGTATCCTTGAGCAAGACACTGAACCCTTAAGGGCTGCACAGCGGCTGAGCTCACTGCTTATATACAATAGGATGGGCTGAATGCAGAGAACAAGTTCAACTAGCCTTGGTCATGTGACAAATAAAACAATCCAATAAAACTAATCCGAAACATAGTATGACTCTAGCGGACACTATGGGCATTGTAATTCCCTGTTGGTTGATCTACCTGTCTTTAATCAGGAGATTGCCATCCATAGATGTCATGATGTAAGGCTTTTATAACCTCAAACAACTGCTCATTTTATGGTCACATCTCAATCACAGCCATATTATACTTTTTGTCAATGGATTATGTATATCCAGGTAATATATGCAGGTGTTGGGCAGATGAATAATATGCATATAAAAAATTGAGTATGCGGGTTGAACATTATACTCCCATAGGGATGTTTATTGATGCATGTTTAGTGAAACATATTCATCTCTTATTTTCCTGTATAGAAATATTCTTTAATCCCTCTGGCCAAATCATTTAATGATTGGCCTCATATTGTGGAGTAAAATTAAATCTCAATTTCTGTTTATGGCTGACTGAGCCTTCAACTAGATATAAGGAAGTCTGGTAAGTCATAAATGTAAGTCACAAGCCTTAAGTTAGTCATAGGTGCTTGAGTAAAGCTTCCCCTCCTGGCTAGCTTAAGATTCACACAGCAGGAAGTTGTGTATATCTTATCTCATATCTCTCATCGCTCGTCACTTATTTCCACTTATCTCCATGTTCAGGTCCTTCTCTGGCCAAGAGCAAGTTCATTGTAGCCATTAACTGGACTGGCATCACATTCCTGGATGAAAAAGAGAGAAAACTACTGGCGCTCTCCTACCCAGAAGTCACTGGGGTCAACACAATGAGGTACAATGAGGTGCCCTGGGAGAGAACCAGAGCAATGCCAATGCAACACTTTCGTAAGATGTCAAAGCACTTTGCAGTGACAAGCACAGTTTTTTGCAGTGTGGTGATACTGATTGTGTCTGTCTGCAGCTGATCTGGTATACTACAGGGTCGAAGATTTTCGTGTGTAGTGTTATGACAGTATGGTCAAAAACCTCTTGTGGTGATTGATTGATTCAAAACCTTTGAAAAACTTGTTTCATACTGCAGTTGAGTGATGCCTCCTCAGCTTGTGTTTTGCCCAAATCCAAACACTGGAGAAAGGGAGATATTCAGACGGGGCCTCTGTATTCTCCTTTCTCCCAATAGGCGAAAAAAGAGGTGGCTTGTTGCCATGTCTAAGTCCCAGAGAGGGGGAGAGATGGAGCTATGAGTGCATTCTTCTTCATGATTATATTTTTAAAAATGCAATCAATCAATCAATGTAGATGGATGGATGATAGATTGATAGATGGGTAGAATGTCAAAACTAATGATCGTTTCTCTTTAAAATGCAGTGCAATGTGCTTTGTTGTAATTGGTGCTCTTTCTCCAGGGAGGGTAAAGCATTTGGAAATACGGTCTGCCTGTTGACGCTGAAAGGAGATTTCACCTTAAGTGGGGCCATGGCTGAGGATATGGCAGAGCTGGTCCACCTGTTCCACAGTGGGCTGAGAGAGCGCTCTCAATATGCTGTGGCCCTGACTGAAGTTATCAGGCAAGGTCAGCACACCAACAACTCACCAGACGATATCTGTGTTTAGGCTTCCTCTGGAACAAAGAGTTGACTATATTCAGCCACATACTTTATTACATTTTGTCACGGAGCTAAGTTAATTTACTGTGCAGGTTCTGGTATCATTGGACTAACAGCTTTATTGTGATTTATTTGTCTGCTTATCCCTGTGTGTAGATGACCCCACATTCCTGAGCTTTAAGAAAGGAGAACTCATTGTCATCATCAAAGATAGTGAGTTTTCCCAAGACAACGGCTGGATTAAAGGCAAAAATGAGCGGACAGGGCATGTAGGAGCTGTTCCCACCGAGGCTATTTTAGTCTTACCCACGCTCTCCAAACCCACCAATGATGTCATGGTATGATAACAGATCTGAGGTCTCTTCCTCATACTGCTTATCTCGTACCAGATCTGAAGGAGTTACTGACTGTTCATGTGTCTATTTCAGAGCCTTCTCAACTTGACCCCTGACCAGAGGAAGAGTGTCATCCAGGCCACTCAGAAAGAGACAGGCACTGCTCGGAGAATTCCCCCCTTCACTTTGAAAGAGTTCGCCCTCGAGTACTTCAGGTATGATGGAAGCTCTTCTTTTGTGACCTATGTTTTGCTAGAGATCACATCATTTTACCAGGAGGAAGCTGTCATGCAGTACTAAATGAGGTGAACCCACCACGGGGCTCGGTTCCCACAGTGGGACTCAATAAATGTGAGGTATCCATTGTAAAGAGCTTTAAGTTGTCACAAGACTAGAAATGTGCTATAGAGGAACAAGTCCATGTTCAACCCTCTCCTGTTTTCTGAACCCAGGGCATGTACCGTGGATGTGAACCGTCAGGTGATTTCCAAGACCGCGACAGCCCAGAAGCTGTGGATGAACAGCAGAGAGCCCCTCAGACAGCCACTTTTGAGGAAACTAGTTGGCAACTCTGAACTTAGTCACAAAGCTTGCCTGGCATTCACTGATATCCTATGAATACTATTAATGTACCAAATAATTCCATCTATTGAGATGTTATGCAAAAAGTCAACCTTTAGAATATAATCTATCAAAGGGAGGAGTTTAGGAGAGGCAGAGACTTTATCTATCTTGGACGTAGCCTGGAGGGAATCATGTTTTAAGTTGTGTGTGTTTTCCCTGTCTGTGTGTGCTTGTATCTGTCCAAGGCTAATCTTGCAAACTACTAGACTTGTCAGCCTGATTTTTTTGTTATGAATGTATAATGAAGAACCTCTCGAGGTATTGATAATCCAAAACCTTGCAAAATGGTCTCACCATTGCTGCTCCCTCTCTTCATTTACTCTTTAGCTCATTTTCACTGCCCAACACATCTATGATTGAGTCAGATTGCTTGAGCTATGTTTTCTTACTGTTTTATGAATGAGAGTGAATCAGCAGAGTAGCCATTCTCTTCAATTCATTATCTATCATGATGATATAATAACAATAATGATTAATTAACAATTGTTCAATACATTTGATGTGTTTTAGTAAGGAATGTGAAATAATGATAGCCTGATCTATTTCACATCAGACTTGATCACATTTTTGCAAGGCTCTGCCAAGGAGGCTGCAGATCCACAGACGGACTGGCAAAGTGTTTTATTAGGTAGATTGTTTTAGCTTGAGCGCTGCATGTCCACAACTTTTTTCTCTCTCCATATTTCTGTTTAATTGACTTGGGCACTGTGCAAAAGTCAAATGATGGCAGGAAAAACTGAGGTTTTTTTCTATCCATTAATTTGCCTTCTTCTAGTAGGGGAAAAAAGGGTTTGTCGTGCACTGGTTCAAACACTGCACTCTACTGGGTGCACTCTAGTTTATTACTGTCTATAGCATGAACAAACTTATATGTGTTTAATTTTTTCAAACATTTATGAAGCTAAGTATTTTCTCTTGACTGCCGTATACCAATCCTAAAGTATATGGGAGATTACCCCACCAAACAATCACAGAGTTCTCTTGAGCTCATCGACCAGATATTCGGACCAGCCACCCAAAGTGAAATGCTCAGAGATGAGATTTATTGCCAGATCATGAAGCAGATGACCAACAATAACAATCGGTGAGTTTGTATCATGTTATACATTTTCACTAGTGAAAAGGGGATTTTATTATACAAGGTAAAGTGCTCAAGATTAAAGGAGGCAAAACAAAGATATTTGGGGGGTATACGAGGGGGCCTTGGTTTTGGTTGTTTTATCAAATGTGACAATGTAAGAGTAGACTATGTGATCTGTGGCATGAATATAAGCATTATATTATAGTGTCGTTATAGTGTCGAAGCAACCTTTAGAAAGGTAAATACATATTCTTATATGTACCTACAGACAGACAGTTACAGTTCAGAGGTGAGTTTTAGAGCAGAGTGCTGCCCACTTCAGTGTTTTTCACTAAAAATGGCTGACTCCATATGCAAGAGTCTTAACCATTGCACCATATTTGCACATACATGAAAAAAAGCAGAGGCTCCCCCTTTTAAATACAGTCTTAATGTGACATTGAATCACCTCATCTGAAGCCTGCATTCATCTCATGCACCTGTCGCACACAGGTTCAGCTTAGAAAAGGGCTGGCAGTTGCTGTGGCTGTGCTGTGGCCTCTTTCCTCCCAACCAGCCTCTATTAAAGAACACACAATGCTTCCTGGAGGCACGCTTCCGAGAGACACTGGCCTCAGACTGTCTAAAGCGTTTGCAGACCTCATTGAGGTGGGTGTTAATTATGTAAGGTGTGTATGTGTGTGCATGTGAGTCCTTTCACAATATGAGTTTGACAATGTGTAACTGTCTTTAACCATGGTGTTTTATATGTAAAGAACCTAATGGAGCATGCATCATGTCTATAAGTGAAGTAAATCTAGAGGAAGTATAGGATGCTGAGCACCTTGGCGTAGTGGTCAGTGCTGTTGCCTCACAGCAAGAAGGTCCTGGGTCCAAATCCCAGGCCAGGCCAGGTTCATTCTGTGTGATGTTTACATGTTCTCCCTATGTCTGCGTGGGTTTCCTCCAGATGCTCCGGTTTCCTCCCACCATCAAAAAGACATGCATGTTTGGGTTTAATACTCCTGTCTGTGCCCCTGAGCAAGGCATTAGGAAAAAGAACTGGAGTTGGTCCCTAGGCACTGGAGCTGCTCCTCTACGATCGTATGGGTTCAACACAGAGAAAAAAATTGTTTTATCTTCAATAAGAAATTAATAAAATTTCTTCTTCCTTCTTCTGAGTGGCAACGTCCAGGGACAAAAATATGTCCCTGAAAAATAAATCAATGATTTTACTAAACTTATTTTGGCTTGGGATAGGATGGAGCCCAGGAAGTTGCCACCCCACCGAGTGGAAGTGGATGCAATTCAGCAGAACAGGATCCAGATCTTCCACAAAGTCCACTTTCCCAATGACACGGAGCAGGTATGATAACAGGCCTGTCCATTGACCTTAAGAGCTTAAGTAGACTTCCTGGTCAAATACACTCCCAAGAAATACCTAACAAGATCTATTAAGGATTTCTTTTCACTATTTAAGGCCTTTGATTAAATTAAGGTTCCTTCATGGCATCTCATGATTCTCACTAATATATTTTATGTCTTTCTTAGATATTTGAGGTGGCGACCAGTACTAAGATCAGGGACCTCATCTGGAGTATATCAAAAAAGCTCAACCTGGCTTCAGCAGATGGCTTCAGCATTTTTGTGAAAACACAAGACAAGGTTTGCTTGGCAACATTCATGCATCATCATCATATTCATCTTGTTCCGCAAGATCGACTAAAATTCATGTGCTTTGTTTCACTTGGAAGTGAGTTGTGTCTAATCTCTCTGCGTTTCAGGTCCTGAGTTTGAATGACTCCGAGTATTTCTTTGATAGCCTGAGACAGATCACTGACTGGTCTACGAAAGCCAAGATGGTCAAGGATGGTAAAGTTACTTCATCTAACTGACATGTCATTGTGACTCTTGACAGCCATGTATGTTGACTTTTATTAAACTTATTTGTGTCTTTGTGTGTGTGTTTTGATGTGTGTGTGTGTGTGTGCGTGTGTGTGTGTGTGTGTGTGTGTGTGTGTGTTTTGATGTGTGTGCATGTATGCAGCTGGACCCGTAAACATGTCCTACCTTGTTTTCTTCATGAGGAAGTTATGGTTCAATGTGATCCCCGGTAGAGACCTAGAGGCAGATCTGATCTTCCATTTCCCTCAGGTATATCAGCTGATCACCAACCATGCATGGTGCAGTTATAAAGTGCATGCATGTAATCATTAGAGTCTGTCATGACACTCTCATGACACAGGCACAAATATTCCCATAAGAAAATTCTGCCTTGCACGAGCATGCATCAAGACAGTTAGGGGAATAGTGTTTTGCTCAAGGAGACCTTGACATACTTCTCTACAGGTCCTGGGATCAAACCCACAGCCATCCCATTACTAGATAACTGCTGTACCCTCAGAGGCATGATGCCCCCTGTAAGAATATCAGACCAAAAAATCAGTGGCTGAATGCTTCAAAGCCCTTCCTATCTTATATTGGCCAGAGATGGTAATGCAGTTTGGATGTTAAAGAGCATTGTACTACTACATTATGGGGTAACAGTAAAAAACTGAAATATTCAATGAAATATAGCCAGCAGTCACGGAAGAAATGTTACTAATTCTGTGCAAATAGGATAAATTC
Source organism: Regalecus glesne (assembly GCA_900302585.1). NCBI lineage: Eukaryota > Metazoa > Chordata > Actinopteri > Lampriformes > Regalecidae > Regalecus > Regalecus glesne. Next base: position 28,740 of record OMLC01036819.1, read on the forward strand.
AACATTTATCATAATAAAGCTGCTAAACTGCTGGTTGGACTCTACTGTAGATGTGCAGTCCATGCATGCATGCCCATGTGCTCTGGTCCCCTGACATGTTGGACATGCAATAGAATATGAATCCTACTATCCTCATATTGACCAAATAGGTAGTCTGATTCCAACTAACCTTTGTGGATTGTGCTAGTAGCACAGACCCCCTTCAAAAATGTCTAATTTCTAAGCTTTTTTAAAGCTAGAAAAAGGACACAGCAGACGTGATACTATGTGCTTATAGTTCCTCTTTTATATGATTCTACTAGATAAATTGACAAGATCATAATGTTGAGCAACTTCAAATGATTAGGTTGGATTTGCGTCCCGATCCAAAATCAATGGAAAAGCTCAGTTTTTGAAGGCCAAAACTGTTTCCATGGTCCCCAGGAGCTGCCAAAGTACCTGAGAGGATATCACGTTTACTCCAAGGAGGATATGGTGAATATCGGGGCACTGCTCTTCAGGGTGAAGACCAATAGTGACAAGAACCAGTTTGTCATGATTCCCAAGATGCTGAAGGAGCTGGTCCCCCTTGACCAAGTGAAGGCCATGTCGGAAAATGAATGGAAGAAGGTAACAGGAGACCTCTGTTTTTACTGCCTATGACTTTCAGACATTAGTCGGCATCAAATTTCTTCTGCCATGGTTACCCGCAACAAGCATGTATGTACAGTATTAGCAACATGCCTTTGCTATGATTCCCATCTCTGATCAATGGCATATTGTTTGAAAATGATGGAGGGAGGGGGGCCAGAACTTCCTTAACTTCCTCAATAGTCTTGAAATGAAACAAGAGTCCAGTTCAAGTGTAAAGGGTTGTGAATTCTAACATTTCCTCACTTCATATTTCTTTCAAGAATATTGTTGCAGCTTACAACAAACAAACTGGTATGACGGCTGAAGAGGCCATGGTGGCGTATTTGAAGATAATTCACCGGTGGCCGACCTTTGGTTGTGCCTTTTTTGAAGTGAAGGTATTGTCTACAATGAGTATCATCTATGTCTGTTTAGATCATATTTTTTTCGTTTTATGTCTTTTTTTCTTCCTCATTGAAAAAAAACACACACACACATTTGCATAACATTTCTTTCTAAATGCTTGGCTAACTTATAGAAAATATACCTGCTTGCCATCTTACAGTAGACAAACATGTATGTTATCAATACACGGTACATGAATTTCACTTTTCCCTTTTCTATTTTTTTCTCCAGCAAACATCAGAGCCAAAATTTCCAGACATTGTGCAGATTGCCATCGGCAGGCAGGGAGTCACAATTATCAACCCGAAAACCAAGGTTGAAAAATGAACATCGACAGCAGTATCTGCAGACCATCGAACTTTTCATTGAATCTACTTCCATCATCAACAACAATACAAATTGTTGAGAGAATAATCAATTCTTTCTTTTCTTTTCAAGGATCTTCTGGCAACTTACCCATTCAATGGTATTGCTAACTGGTGCAGTGGAGGTACTTATTTTCACATGACTATTGGCAATTTGGTCAAGGGTAACAAGTTCCTGTGTGAAACTTCATTGGTAAGCTATTCAGCATATCTGCTACACACAATACCTGCCACAAATAACACAAGTGGAGTAAAAACTGGTACTTCTTTTGTAAGAAACATTTTATGTGCTTGTTGACATTTTTCTTTATCTGACTTTTTCTTTATCTGAAAGGGCTATAAGATGGATGACCTAATAACTTCCTATGTCAACATGTACCTCAATGAGAGAAGAGGAGTGCAAACCAGGAACCAACACTTCAACATTTAAGCATCAGATGAAGTAACAGGAGCATAATCCAGCTATATTCTAATTCTGTAGTTGTGCCAATTAGCCAATGTACTCAATGTCTAGTGTACACACACACACACACACACACACACACACACACACACACACACACACACACACAAGCACATACATGGTACAGCTCAGCTGTCCTGGAACAGACAGGTGGTTGTTGTTCAAAAGGGAGTTAGTCAGCGTCTACCATTATGGTCCTGGCACTGCCCTAGCAGCACTGGCTACATGGCCATACACAGCCCCCAGCTTCCCTCCAGTGAGGAACTTTAGGTTAGGTCAAACGGTCCCTAAAGAGCTGATTCTTAACTTATATTCCCTTTCTGAAATCATCTTCTTGAAACGTCGCTCTACACCTTAAAAGTAAACCTTTTTTTGCTTTCAGGAA
>OMLC01036819.1:30989-42147 GCA_900302585.1 Regalecus glesne
TGTGGGATCCCTCATTGATTACACTCATTCCCTAGCCCTTAACCCTAATTTTAACTATCATAGTTGTATGCCTAACCTTAACTTTTTTCCTTCAGCCCTAAGCCTAAGCACTAATCCTAAAATAGACCCTTTTCCTCATGGGTACCCATAAAATGTCCCCACAAAGTTGTAGGTATCAGGTTTTTCTATCCTAATGAGGACCATATCCCCAGATATCATGGAAAAACCTGGTGCACACACATAGAAGCACACATATGGCATACAAAATCTGTTCCTTCTTATTTTGCAGAGTATATGAACATTAGACATACACATAAATCTTACAAATAATTTCAAACTGAAACAAGAAATAATAAGAAAAAAATCTTGTGAATTTCTTGTGAATGGTAATATTTGCACAACTGACACTTCTTCACATGCCCCAACTGGCTAGCCCTTGCCCTGCCTGCTTTGATTGTCAGATATTATGATGGCTTTAACAGGATAATGTATTTAATAAGGCATTTATTGTTTTGTTTCGTGTTTTGTGGTGGTGGTGGGGTTTTGCTGCCAAACATACAAATAAAAACCTTTTTCCCTGCAGATTTCGGTCAGGTGAGTTCATCTTGTTAAAATTATTCTTGGCCTGGCTTGTTGAACAAATCTTTTAGGCATCAGCAGTGGGAGGAATAATATATTTAGGATTGCAGGCTCCACATAAGGTCATGTTTATCCTTTAGGGCTACGAGATATGTAGCCAACACAGAGGAGAAGGATAACAAAAGTGGGGGTCATCCCAATTAGAGGCTGACTGCAGATTAACAGGGTGGTGTGATGTCAACACTTCTCCACAGCGTTGCCAAGATAGTGGTTTTATTCAGGTCCACAGACGGCCATTTGCATATTGATGCTATCGGCCATTGGAAAGAGAAAGGGATGATGTTTGTGACACACAGCTGTGTGCCCCATGTATGAAAGAAATATTATCCTCTTGCAGCCAGCGGGTCTCCTCTGCACATCTGTCCGATGGCTATGTGACTGATTATTTAAGGCATTCCAATTCAGGATGGCCCCAGGAGGCAAAGGACCAACAAGGGCCTCTGTCTCCTCCATGCTCCCCCCCCTTGTTTTTCACTTGCTCTGCTAAGGGGGCATGGGGGTCCTCTCTTGAACTTAGAAACACACTGTCTACTGAGGATCATCTCTGAGACTTTAGTCATAAACTGCTCAATTAACTGCACTGTCCATCTTCAATCTAATGATTAGGGGGAGGGATGGGAGGCTTCATGCTGAAGGCATTTGATACACTGCTGCTGGTTTCCATGGAGTCATACCAGACAAATCACGGCCACTAAGGCATGCATTCTTTTCACTGCCACTAAAATGGGCTACTTATTCTGACACGGCCTATTGTTGAGCGCACAAGTGGCCCTCTGAGGAGAGGGGATGGAGACGAAAGGGTGGGGTCAAGGTTCAAATGAAACGCTCCCATTGGGACTCTCTATGTGTTATCAAATTTGTTGAGACACAAAAAGAGCTACAGTCTCATTCGCGAGAACATCTTGACGGAGAGAAAAGGGGGTGATAGGACGAGGCTCCAGCTCCAGCTCCCACACAGCCGTGGTGCAACTCCTCAATTTTTTTTCTTGCTTTGCACCACATAACCAGCGTTAGACTGCTGCTTAACTCTCAGCTCCTGGACTGGTGATTGTTCACTGTATGCTGTCGCCCGAACCGTTCCCTCCCTGGCAAGCCAGCAAGTAGCAGTGTGAAGACCTCCGGATAGGTGAGTTGGTCTATTTATTCACCCCACGTTTTGACAAAGCCACGGGAATGTGTTTAACTCTTTCTTTCCACAGCAGCTCTACAGAAAGTCTGGAGCTGATGTAAAAACAAAATCTGTTTTTTTAATGTAATTTCGATGCAGATTTTTTTTGGGGGGAAAATCTTTACATCATTGATAGCAAAACTTTTATATTCAGGCACTAAATTCTGCAGTTCACCTGGTAGCTTTGAGAACTGCAGTGAGTTCATCCCATATCTGTCTTGTTCAATGCTCAATCTTAAATATCCCTGAGGGCTTAACCTGGCAGTTTAGCACAAATTCATTGCTTTAGCTTTAAAAGGATATTGCAAAGCACGACCAAGTAACAGATTACGACATGTCATCTACTCTTGTAAGGGCAAAATGCGTCACGTTGATGGAGGTGAATGCTGCTTTAACCTGTGGCTAAATCCTATGATCACCCCATCGGACCTGAGTGTTTTCCAGAAAAAGTCTTGACATTAGAGGATTACTCTGAGCAAACGTCACGGCAGCCACGATTCAACCACAAACAAACGGCTTCGGGTAATCTGCCGGAGCCCGATGCCAACACACTCCGGCTCTTCTTTGTCACCGTCGGCGCTCCCCACAGTGTGTGAATGTTTGCACGGCTTCGGTTCCCCAGATGGCTGTGATGAAGGCATACGTCGACATTGTCTCTCTTTGGAGATTAAGTCTGAGGGATCGGTATTTGGGGGAGGCTTTGGCATTCAAGTGTGCTGCTCCCGGTTTGTTATCCCTGGTGGGTCTGTAGTTATGCCTCTTTGGAGGATTTGTGCTCCTGAAAGCTGGTAGTCAAAGCATTGGCTGAGAAATGCCCTCCCTAGTGAGTCCCACAGCGTGGCATTCACACTGCACATGCATACACACACATGCCTGCCTGAGCACTCCCGGAGAGAAAAGAGCCACTCTGCTACATCTGGCTGGCTCCTCACGGGCCAGAAGTCTCCAGACAGCATGTTAATGGAAACAGGGTTCAGGAAGATAAAGGAAGTTTTCAGACCCCTCCCAATTGTTTCCACATCTTGCAGAACAATCCTATTTTTGTTGGGGGTTCGCATGGTGTTGCGGTGGGACTTCAATAACATTTTACACTCATAGAGTTATCTGAATTGTATATTTTGTAACCTCGCCTAGAAATCCCCTGGGCCCCAACATCTGCGGGACAACATGTTCCCTCTTTTCACGCCTCTTTTTGTGTTGCTCTTGGAGCCTCCAAACGTGCCACTGATGTCTGGAGGTGTTTTTTTTTCTATATGTCTTACATCTGGCTCATGCGGCCTTCACAGCCCATGCAGGGTAAGAATAAGAGAGCATCAGCGGAGAGGGAGTTTGAAGAGATTGGAGCTTGTAGCTGTAGATCAAGTTGTCGTGGTTTTGAATCATATGGACATTATTACAGAAAAAAGCAGCTAGCTTTTACATCTAAACCAAGGAGGACGATGGTGAGTCCACCCTAAAGCACCGATCACCCCAAATTACCCGGGCACAGGCGCGTGATGCTGATAAATGAATACTTTACTGAGGACTGTTGTTCAAGTTTACAATTTGAGACGGAAAGAAGTCAAGTTGTTTTTGGGGAGCCATGGCTCAGTGGGTGTAGCGGTTGTCTGGTGATCAGAAGGTTGTAGGTTTGATCCCCAGTCCTGCAGAAAGCATGTCGAGGTGACCTTGAGCAAGACACTGAATCCTTAACTGTTCCCTGCTCCTATACAGTGGGATGGGTTAAAATGCAAAGAATTGCCAATATCCCCTTGTGGGACTGATAAGGGGAAATTATTATTATTATTATTATGACTAGGTCTGTTTTTACATGTCAAGATCAGTCCCCATGTTGTGGGGCTGGACATGGACTTGGATGGAGCTTGGGGGATTGAGGCCTAATGGCTTGCAGCAGGATTGAACCCATGACACCTAGTTTTCAACTCAAGTCATTATTATTCCCTCAAGAACCACCATAAATGACTGATGGATCAAATGATAAATGGAATCATTTTTACACAGCACTTTTCTAGTCTCGCAACCACGCAAAGAGCTTTACAGTGTATGCCTCACATTTACATGTGGTCGGATGTCCTCTCTGATGCCCAGCGAACCCACAACGCCTGACTTGGAGCCACATGCTGCTCTACCACTGAGCTACTGCGAAACCCAGCCCGAATCAAAGGCAGATATTCCTCTAAACTGTCTCTTTGTGTTTTTATTATGGCAAGCCATGTATCCCATTCCAAGATAATCTCACATTTCCCGGATACTTACCCCAACCCATTAAAAAAACACATTAAAAAATCTTTCATAAAGCACAATTTGGACATATTTGTGCTAATATCACATGTAATAGTCCCCTGATGGTGAGGCTGCATGGCTGAATACACAGAGACGAATCAGACCGCTCTTCCACACAGAATGTAAACAGAAGTGAAGAACTGGGTCTGCCTGTGAGGACACGGCACAGTTAATGATTGTCTCGACGGGACTCTCATTTAGCTCGGGGTCAGGGAGGGACGGGAATCTGCTCTCGGGGCATCTTCGTATTGCTACTCTGTGACACTGACACATCTTGTTACCTACTGAGACCTCCACAAGGAAAACAGACTCTCTGTCTCCTGTCTGCAACTGTCTGTGTGTGAGACTCACGTAGAGAACAAGAACACGTATTCTCCTCAATGAAGCCATTATGTCTTAAAAATATCAGACTTAAGTGTTCACGTGTAACATGATCTTGCTGCTGACGCAGCCTGGTTTGGGATTTAGAAGATAATTTGCTGTCTCTTGACTTCTCTCAGTCCTCCCAGGAAGAAAAATGGAGTCTTCTACGTTAGACGTCCCCTTTCTGCTGTCCAACCAGACATTAGAGGACTGTGAACCAGTGGACAAAACTGTTGAAAACATGCTGTTTGGAGGCTATTACATCCTGATCTTCTTCCTAGCTCTGAATGGTAATGGTCTGGCTCTGTGGATCTTCTCTCGTCAGCGTGGCATATCCTCCCCAGCTAACGTCTTCCTGCTGCACTTAGCCATGGCAGACCTGTCTTATGTTATCATCCTGCCCCTGAGAGCCACCTACCACCTCACAGGGGGTCACTGGCCCTTTGGTGAAGTTCCTTGCAGAGTGGCAGGCTTTCTGTTTTATGTCAACATGTATGCCAGCCTGTACTTCCTGGCCTGTGTAGCAGGGGACCGATACCTCGCTGTGGTTCATGCTGTGAGGTCGCTGAAGATTCGCCGTGCCCGCTATGCCCACATCATAAGCTTCTCCCTGTGGGCCCTGGTCACTATCTCCATGGCACCCCTGCTGGTCACCCGTCAGACTGCGGAGGTGGATGGCACGACCGTGTGCCTGCAGCTGTACAGAGAGAAGGCCTCATGGCGTGCGCTCATCTCCCTGGCTGTGGCCTTCATCCCACCATTCCTAGCAACCCTGTCCTGTTACCTGCTCATCATCCAAAGCCTACGCAAAGGCTCAAGACTGGAGCCATCCTTGAAATTGAAGGCCCTGCGCACCATAGGTCTGGTAATGCTCATCTATGTGATCTGTTTCCTGCCCTATCATGCCAGCAGGGCAACTTTCATCCTGGGCTACGGGCGGCCTGACGTCTCCTGCATGACACAGAGGGGACTGAGCTTAGCCAACCGCCTGACTTCCTCCCTCACATGTCTGAACGGTGCCATGGACCCACTGGTCTACTTGTTTGGAGCTGAGAAGTTTCGTGGCACCATGAAACGGCTGTTTTGCGGGGATAGGGGAGGGGTCTCGGCAGCCACCAGCGGAGAGCTTAAGGCAACACATGAGAGCTCTCTGAGCGCAAAGTCAGAGTTTTAAGGTGGAGAGGCGTAAACTCATTTGGAATCCTTTTTACTGTAGCTTTTGTGGGAATTTGTGGAAAATCATCAGAAAAAAAGCCATATTCAGGGAATGTTGCATTTTACTGTCTAATTACCGATTAGCGATGATGCTGGACAGACAAAGGGTTACTAATCCAATTCAAAATGTTCTTATCAGTGTGATGGTCTGTGGTGATTATTTTTACGCTTCACTCTGCAAGCCCTTAGTCTAGAAAATGGAAGCAACCTTCAACGTCCTTATTTTTTAGTGATGCTGGGATTTTTTTATTGTGTGAAAAAGATGAATCAAATAACATGTACATATTTTGTTTACTTCAAATGTCTTTTTTTTACTATGACTTTTTTGTAATTTGTGCCAAAAATGTGCGAATTCATAAGTGGTTTATTGGTTAGCTTTTTGTTTATTTTTCCTAGGCTTGGTTGTTGGGAAACACCAGCATTACATTTGTTTTGTTTCTGCAAGACACATTTTTAATATTCGTTTTTGTATATAGACTTCAATACGCATCTTAATCATTTTACTCTATGCCTTTGTAGCATATGTATTGCACTGATGTATCAAAAATTAATGATCGTTTGTTGAGCCAAATTTGCACTTCATGTGGAAATGAAGTAATGGGAGGGAATAAGAGGCATAATTGACCACAGGGATCTGAATTGTATGAACCCTGATTTGTGACTTAAAGTTGTAAATATTTCACTTTTTACTCGGACGTCAGTTTAAAATTAAATAAATATAATTCTGTAAAGCTGTTGACGCTGTAGTGGAGAGCAGGGCGGAACGTACCACGGGACAAAACATGTCCCCCGGGCCCAAACAAGCCTGATGTGCCTATTACGTCATTACGTACAGCATCCAACGCTCAGCCTTGCCGCGAATTTTCGCGTAGCTACGTCTTACTCTCGAAGAGTTGTACCCGAAAAGCTGTGCTCAGTCACGGTAAGTACATTTAATTTAAAACTGACTTTGTACGACACATTGGGTTTTACTATTTCCTCTGTCAGGATCATTTGACCAATTGTTTCTTTTGTTGTAACAACAAACGTTTCCTTCATCCGCTGCTAATGCGGTCGCACTGTGTGTGCGTCAAGGCACACAATATGTTTGCAATGACAAATAGTCTGGCAATGTCCTTAATGTCACTGACAAGGACATTAAGGACATTTAGAATAAAGGAAGATGGAATATAAGTGGAGGGCGGCATGGCTTAGTAGGTAGAGTGGTCGTCTTGCAATCGGAAGGTTGCCGGTTCGAGCCCCTAACCTGCAGAGAAGCCTGTCGAGTAAGACACTGTTTCCCTAACGGCTCTGCCCTGTGATGGAATGGTGACTCCAAGGGTGTATCCCTACTTTTTGTATCCCCAACGAGTACTGAGAAAGGCTCCAGTCCCCCCCCCGTTCCGCGTCCTCAGTTCGGATAAGCGACTGACAATGGATGGAGGGATTGTATAATATTGAAAATTCAAGTTTTAATCGTTGATTTACTTTTGATCCACTGGTGTTACCTTCATGTCAACTGATGGGGTCGGAAGTCGTACTGCGCAACTTCCGTTCAAAGTCAAATTATACCGAAGTCGTTCGACCTTTGTACAGAATAGCAGCAGGTATGATAGAACACGCGTGTGTTTCATTGATCACAAATAAATCCGTTTCTAATTGTTACTTTCGTTCCCGCTTTGTAGGAGTATGAACCTCCCCTTGTATCACATTTCATTGTCATGTTTTTGTATCAATAAAGATTTCTTATGTTGACATAAGGTACGAACACGGTGGATCTGACACGACGAGCACACACAAACGATCTCAACATTCAGTCACTGACTCCTTGTCGGGGCGGCTGCAGGTCAAATAGTCTCAGCAGATTTCCGTAGTTCCCCTTGAGTCAGCCAACACACACTCCACTATGACGCTGAGAACCAAGTCTTGTCTCTGTACCTACTCAGACGCACACATTTGTACGAAGGGAGATTAAATGAGAAGTGAGCCTCCTTTACCAAACCACGTCCTGCTTGCCACACATGCACTGTGCAACTACCAAGACACTACAGAATGATGCATGAGAGAACAAAGGTTGAGATAGAGACACTTTATTGTCATTGTAGCCATACAAAAACATTATGTTTGATTACTCAGAAACTGGAAGTGACAGAACAAAAACTAGGTAAAAGCCAGGTAAATCCTAGAGACTAGAAAAATATGGTAGATAAGATCAGTACAATGACATAGCATCGATCTCTCTATGTCGGATAAGGTATGGCAAAGACCCCCAGTCCCCCAAGAGCTATTGGATGTTGTGGATTGATAGAGGCTGAAGCTCTGGGGAAGAAGCCATTCTTCAGTTTGGTAGTTTAGGCTTTAATGGCCCTATACTGTCTCATCTCTGATGGCAAAGAGACAAACAGACCATGACCTGAGTGCGTTGGGAATAGTAGAAAGAATAGTATAAAAGAACAATACACTTTGAACACTTAAAAGCAAGCAACTTGGCAAAATTGTGATTGTGATTTCCAGGTTACCCTGTGTCTTTTCAGTTCTAGTGCTTGGGGCTTTAATGTGCTCTGTGTGAAAGTGGTGATCCTATTTCAAGACATGGGAGAGAAACTCCCAGAGCAAGGCTGCAGAGACATCACACAGTGCTTCTCTCTTGACATCATGTGACTCGAGTTGTGGTTTGTAAGTAGATAGTTTTTTTTCTCTTGTTTGTGCAAGATTTCCTGTCCATCACATGAACATGGCAAACCACTCTAAACTTACATTTCCTGGACACATTTCAACCCCGGGACCCTTGATTCATGTTAAACTTGTGTGGGGATCAAGCAATATAAATACTTTTGTGGAAGACCAGAAGGAGTTTGTGAAGAATGAACCCGTTTTAATAGAATGACTGGCATGGATTTAGCAGCGTGGTAATTCTCTTATCAGAATGCCATTTTGCACACCTTCACCACTGTGACAGCAGTACACGCCTTGACCAAGAAGGTCAAGTGCATTTCCTCAATGGAGCTTCAACGTCAATAAATGAGTTCGCTGCAAAAAGTAACTGTCGTCAGCATTCAAACCTCTCTTCTCAAACACTTCCTTGTTCATACCCTTCTGCCATATTTCCTGAAAACTGACTGCTTACCAACAGACCATTGTCATTTAGACAGTCATAAGTTGCAGTTAATGGAAGAAAAAATATAGTTTATGAAAAAATAATTGTATTGGTCCAGTTATTAGAATGACTTGGTAGTCGACTTCTCTGCTCACAGCTTGGTGTGATCTGCAGTATTGCAAGTGAAGGGTTTTGAGGCCCTCCTCTCAAGCTTGTCAAATGAGGAAGTTCAGAGTTGTGTTGGTAGCAGTTTCCTTTTACAGCTTTCACTCTGCTAACAGGAAAAGAGAGAGGATGAACATTTGAGAGAAGGAACTCGCACAATGAAAGATGAAAATAGCTTAAAGAGAGACACAGAATCTAAAATTGTTTGTCGTACGCCTTGAGAGCAGATGCGCGACTCTTGACCGTCGTCTGTCGATTGAGAAACAGGATGTCATTACTTCAGCCTTGGTACCATGGCAATATAACTCGATCCAAAGCTGAGGATCTCCTCTCGAAAGCGGCGAGGGATGGAAGCTTCCTACTGCGGGGAAGTGAGTCCATTCAAGGAGCGCATGCCCTGTGTGTTTTGTAAGTAAATACTGCTTCATTCTCTCCACGACACATTCGGCTCACAGTGGTGAATGCCAGCCTCCATATGTTGACGGTGGATGACTCTCCCTCATATTCCATGTTTGAGGAGTCACTGCAACATGCAGTGGGATTTAGATCTAGGGGGGATGTACACACTGGAACATTATGTGTTAATTATTAACTACACGGAGCGAAAGCACAGCTAAACTTCATTTGGAGGGAATAGAACCTTAAGGGTGCAGTGCCCTCATTATGTGTTTATTACACCACATCACAGTTGTTTGCACTAGGCTGTTGCACACTCGGCCGTTTCCCCCTTTATTTGCATACTGATCGCTCAACATGGCAACACCTTTCACCATTTGCAAATCGTACCTTTTTTTGCATTGGTCCTCTTCGATTTGAAAAACTGCTATCCAAACAAACTAGCGCTTATGTTTAGCGGCTCTTGAGAACAACACAACAATAGCACACTGAGTAGAAGATCCTGCCCCTGTGGCAGCTTGATTCCGTGTAGGTCAACCAGGATGTTCGTCTGCTTTCAAATTCATTCTGATGATGCAGTAGATGTTGACAAGCTATTCTTTCTAATGACAGGTACCAAAACTGTGTATACACATACAGAATCCTGCCAAATGAGGAGAAGAAGTTCTCTGTCCAAGTAGGTTGAATAATCTAGCAGCTATCACTTTGCAGGCCAAACCACTGTGTCTCCCACTTCGAGCTGATACTGAGAGATTGTTATTGAGATTTTGTCTCAACGCACAAGCATTTCAAATGTGCATCGGAAGATGTGATGTAATCAAGATACACATATATTTGCATGACAATTCACTTACTGTGGCACACTAAGAAAATCTCAAATTGATCATTATATCAAATCATTTCTCACCATTTTAACTGGCTTTTGTTCTTTTATGTTGAACATTTCCAACTATGGGAGACAGGATGGTTGGGAAATCAATGGTGTTAATTTGTTATAAAAATGTAATGGTATACTTAACCTGAGTATACAAAGTATACCCAAGTCTGTCCTGGAACCTGCCAGTCTGCTTTCAGACAGCGGTCTTCTTCATAGGTGTTTCATTGAAATGATTGGTGACTTGAGAAAATAAATCAGATAAGATATTCCTTTATAAGTCCATCAAGGAGAAATTTGCAATTCCTGACATCTTCATTTTATTCTCATTGGGTTTTTAAACATTTTTTTTTTTAGACCGAGACTAAGTGAGTATTAGCTTTCCTTAAGGTTTGGGTGAAGGGTGTGCGGGAGTAAGGAGATTCTCCCAGACAAATAACCACAATTGTAAAACAAAATGGGCTAAACTTCCAACGAAGAGCAGTCACAGACTTTTCACTGATGTCATCACCGAAGAGGTCTCATCTATTCTTTGCTGTGATGCATTTTTGGAAAATGAGGCAATTTCACAGCTCTGACACCCCCCTATCCATTTGCTCCTAAACACACTGATTGAGCCTCTTGTATTAGTGTGACTGTTTGTTTTAGTAAATAATATTCTACAATGTGTGTTTGGTATTCATCTCCGGTTCCCAACAGCTCGCTTAAAAGAAGGAATGATGACAAAAGCCTTTCTGGGCTGTAATGATGAAGTGAAGTGAGTAAGAAAGCTCTCTTCAATAAGTGCGTTGGCCGAGGAAGCCAAATTGCTCTTGCTGTAATTTGATGTCTGGCATAAAGAAGGCACAGTGCATGTTAACATGCTCTTTATGCTCATTATGACAGTACATTCCTGTCCAAATGTGCCCAGCTGGAAGGGAATTCACAGTAAGCTATGAATCGACAGTTCAAATAAGGTGGGTTTTGGGGGGGGGGGTTT
>OMLC01036820.1:0-16425 GCA_900302585.1 Regalecus glesne
CAGAAATTAAAGATGATGAATTGTAGGAAATTATTAGTATATGTTATGACCTCATAATGATGATTTTAGGTTAGATTTTCTGGATCACTTGTACAGGAGTCACAGCTGCATGCGAAAGATAACACAGTTATATTCTATACAGTCATAATATACATTATGAGTACAACTCGTGTGATAGTGATGTCACAGAAACCTTATAAGACTCATACATTTCTGACATGATGCAATATGTTGAAATTTATGAAAGACAAATCTGTAAATCACAATCACTTCCTGTTTAGTCTAATTCTTTCTATGTACCCACTATTACAATAATGACACAGACACATTAACAGTAGTCAACTCTGATATGATAATACTCCATAACTCCAGTTGATGTCATATTTTAAGAAGGTATCAAGAGGGATGGAGTAATAAATGTATCCATAGAACCATCCAAACCAGGGTATCTGAAGCACAGCACATGCTGATGCAGCAGTCAAGAACCCCAGGAGTGATGAAAAGCAGAGTATGGAGGGTGTTTGTGGGTTATAATTGTGATGAGAGTTATTTCAAGATTTCTAATCATTATGCAGGATGTCTCCAAACAAACTGCTTGTTGCATAACATAGCTTTTATCTAAATCTATTGCAGGAGAACTTTCCTTAAAGAGGACATGAGGATGCATGCTTTCCACTGGTGTTCATTATTATCGCTGTGTGATGATGTGCCATTTTCCTCTTGTTTCCCCAGGTCTATCCTGTCTCTGAGGCTGCTATATCCAGAGCCATGTCTCTGCGTATTCAGCTCTCTGCTTTCTGGCTTTACACATTCTCAACAAACTTCCACCATTAGACATAGCTCCAAGGTAAACTATATGCACCATCAACAAAACTGACACCCCAATCTATGGTGTTCATACACCTTTCCTCCCCCTCCTCTTCCATCTCAGCCATATTATCTACCCTGCATGACAACCCAGTAATGGAAAAAATCACACTAAGCAAATGGTTCTTCTAATAACAATAAATTTCCTATAAAATTATGAAGGGTCCAAACTGTTTCCTTGCATCTATTTTGCTATGAATTCTAATTAGGGTAGCAGAGAGGCAGAGAGTGCTGGGTCATCACGCTAGAGACAACATGCGCCTTTTTGATTGATGGCCCATTGTGGGGTTGGCCTATCCTCCCTTCGCTCGCTCCTCTCCCACTCTTTTTCTCCACCCTCCTCTTCTCTTAAATTAATGGGTATCTCACCTAGCCCCTAATCATAGTACCCCCCGCCCTTGTGCAGCTCCTTTCTCTTCTCATTTCAATTTTGCAGCAGGAGTAGGGGGAAGAAGGGAGGGATCGATCATTTATCTTGTAATGGCTGGATAATAGATCCATCACGGTAAAACAGCTGCACAAACTCCTACGTTGTCTCTGTCACCGGCCCCTCCCATCTTCTCTTTACAGCATCCTGCCTGTAAGCAGGCCTTGCTGTGTCGAAGCTATTTAGTTCAAGGAAAACATCTTTAAAAGAAAATGTCTGATGGCTGGACAATGACGCAGACCGAGGGAGTAACTTGATGTTTCCCTTTTTCTACACCCAATACAGTGACATGAACCATTTAGTAATTACCAGGAGGAATTTACTCATTTGGTGACAAATTGATTTAAACCCTGTAGGCACCAACACTGAGTTTGACAACCTAAAGATAGCTTTAAAGTGCTAAATATCATATCATTAATTGTACATTCCACTCAAGTCTCTAAATTCATGCAATAAAAAAAACAAATCAAAGTCTGGAATATGTGTACATCAATGTTTAAATCATTTAAATGTCAGTGTTTTAGCCTTAG
This sequence comes from Regalecus glesne, assembly GCA_900302585.1. Classification (NCBI taxonomy): domain Eukaryota; kingdom Metazoa; phylum Chordata; class Actinopteri; order Lampriformes; family Regalecidae; genus Regalecus; species Regalecus glesne. The sequence continues at coordinate 1,825 of OMLC01036820.1, forward strand.
AGCAAACCTCCAATACCTCAGTAATTCTCACTGGTGGATGATGAAATTCATTCTACGTATCCACCATAACTAATCCCAATGCACTGTTAATTATTAGGAATAAAGAGTCATGAATATTTGCAGTGTGATTTCATCTCATAAATTTTCAGCAACACGCCCATCTATCATGTGGAAGGAGGCAGGGAATTATAAGTAGTAACTTCCTCCTGCTTCTTTTCCAAAATACATTTGTTGGATTATTTATAGATGATTATTTTGGTTGAATTATGTTAAAAATAAAGACACTTGAATCATGTTATCACAGAGAACTGAGATGTTGAGATGGACCTCGGTTATGATACCCCACTAGATCATATAATCTTAGCATTATTAAAGTGTTTTCTATAAAGCTATTAACTTGTTCTTTTCTATCCTTTTCATCTATCATCAACCGGTACTGCTTGTAGGTCTGTGTAATGATAATGTCCTTTCTCCTTGTCCTCACTGTGTGAACATGAGCTTCATGGCAAAGGAGTCATCCGTCTTCCTTAGTGTCTTTAGTTAAATATGCTTCATATCTGGTGGTGAACTGGCTAACCCCTCGGTCTAAACTGATGGGCTTTGTTTCTAGAAAGACAGGCATCTGCTGGGAAAAATATAATTACAAAAATGTGGGTATGACTTAAAATCATTGAGAATCTGTGCTCTCTATCAAATAACCAACTCCCTCACATGTGAATAGTGTTTACTATGACCTTACGTTCTAAATGGTAGGCTAGACTAGAAAAGTGCTGTATAAGAGTAAGTCCATTTACTATATTACCGTTTAATCTGTACTCTATCTATGAATACCTTCAAACATACTTTGGGGATCTAGCTCATTAACATACAATTTGAGGGAAAAAAAAACTAGAAAAATCTGCCTTTAAATTCCGATGCCAGTTTGCTCTGTGGGAACATATCTTCCAAATGGTTACTTAACAAGGAGCATCTGAATTAGTGTGGTTTAAGTGGATGTTAACAAACCATGGCATTCTTGAATGAGCGAAGATGGAAGGTTAGGAGTCAAGCACTTGACTGTGGCGCCCTCAAGTGGTATATATTCAGTTGAGAATGCAATCAAAGTGAAGCTGTTGTTGTTTTTCATACTTACTGTACTTTTGTCTTTCAATAACTTATCAATCACTTCGATGAGGTGTTCCTTCTGGTCTGGATCAAGGCTACAGACAAGAGAGAAGGCTTTAAGAGAAAACTGTTGTCACATGTAAAGCATATCACTTCAATGACTCAATACACATGTGGCATCAATTTACAGTAGCTAAAATCCACCCATCCATTCATCCATCCATCATTCATCAACCACTTATCCAAAGTTGGGTTGCAGAGTCATTTTGGACCCTATCCTTGCTCTCATTGGCCAGAGAAACACCCTAGATAGGCAGCCATTCCATTGCAGGGCTTGAGCATTTAGGATTACAGTGTGCTGCTCAAGGACACTTCGGCACACTTTCTGCAGGGGATCGAACCACCCATCTTTCAATTACTGGATGACTGCCCCTTCCTCCTGAGCTATGCCACCTCTTAAGGTCATTTTAAAGATAATTGGTAGGTTTGTGGAGATAAAACATACATATATCTCCCATAAAGGCAGACTGGATGTCTTTACATGGGCGAGCTTAAACTCCCATATGACATTCTGACTATAGGCCAATAACAGAGGAGTTTAGACTCAAATCATACACTAGCTAATGGCACACAAGGAAAAATTGAAGCATTTAATACCCTAAGTACCATCTAAATCCATGTCTACCCCAACAATGTGGGGATTAACCGTGGTACATAAAACAGATCCCATCTATTGTGGAGAACTAATATCACCATATAAAATAAGCCATTTAAAACCCCAAAACCAACATAACTTGTCACAGTTTTAGATATTGGTTGAGAAGTTATAACTGTTCCGTTAACATTCACAATTAAAATATGCCCCATGTCACTGACATAACCATTTTAATATCATGAGGCTCTAGTTTTGTCAAATTAAGTGAGTAGAAAACAAAGCCAAATAGCTTATAATGGCTAAAATGAAATGAATAATTTCATTTCAATTCACTACGTATCTTTTTCAATACCTAATGGTTATTATTAACATTCATAAAAAACATCAGTGGCAGTGCCACTACTTAAATGCAGTGGATTACTATAAATAATAATGACTAAAACACTAATTTAGAAAGATTTTAGATTCATGACTTTATGTGGCTGATATTGTTCTATTATGTATATTAAATAGGACATTTAATTGGAAAGAAACGTGTTGTGATCTCTTCCCCCTTTATTCTTGCTATTGCTACATTCTAAAAAGACATGATGATAACAGCATGATGACTACAAGGCCATTAGCTAAAATTTGCTGTTTTAAGTTTGGCAGAAACAAGGAGGTTGATAAAGCAAAGCCAGTCAAACCGAACAAAAGAGCAGAGCTACTTTCAGCTTTAAATGTATCCCAAATATAAACATTGCAGCTGGATACAGCAATATATCTGAGTATTATACCTGTAAAGCTTCGGGATCGCATGGGCAGATGTCTTCCTGACATAGGGGGACAAATCAGTGGCAGCCTCTTTGATGGCCAACATCATGATGGGGACAATAATAGGGACACGAATACTGGACAGAACCCTCAGAGCACTGGCCCGAATAAGCTGGTTTGGGTCCTATCAGAACAATAAATTTTCTCTCAGATTACCACTTTTCACAGGAAATAATATGGAGAATGTCTTACACTAAACAACTGGACAAATTTGATGTTTGAGGTCACACTGTTTCAGTCTAATAGAATGTTATCCAAGGAGAAAATGTACTCCCATGCATAGTTTCACACTCCATTTAAAATCCAAATTAGCCATGCTTTACCAATAGCTACAGCATTGCCCTCGATTCAACAATGAAAAGGCCATGGGAAGAGAGAACAATCTCCAGATATCTTTTTTTTAAGACACGGCATGAAAATAATCGAGCATGCAGCGCAATATAGCTCCACTGAAAAAAGATATCAATATTTCTTATCTCCACATACCATATTTAAGACATCATATATTTCATATCATGTAAGTTTTGGGGATGGAGAGATAGTCAACTAGGAGTGTGGACATTACCTTGAGGGCCCTCTGAAATGTGCTGATAGACAGCAAAGCCAGGTCCTGCTGTTCCTCGGCGTACCTCACCAGGTAAACATATACAAGCTTCTTAAGCTGCAAAAGATAACCAAACAACAGAAAATTGAAATTCTCTGAAATGACATTAATGAACATTGAGAAAACAACATAGGATAACTAACAAGCTATGACAGATGCATGCTAACTCTGCAGGATGCTTGTTTCTTCCTACTGGAAGATATGAAAAAATGGAAAGAACAAAGTGAACCATTATGTTCAAGAAATCAAACATCCCAGGCTTGAGTTTGTTTTTTCTAAGGGGTGGAAAGAAAGCTAGTATTGAAATCCTGATATTTCCTGTCTGATATCACAAGCCCCAGTACAAATCTAAAGTTGTTTCAGGCAATGATATTATGAGTTCTTGTGCCTTTGACAGATTTCCATTGTTATCTAGGCCCCGCGTGACTTCCCACTGCCACTGTCTTCACACAGGAAAGCCTGAACTAATATTTGCTCCATTTCTGAAATACTAGTTTAACTGAAAGTCACAGGTTGGTCCTCTGCATGATTACATGAATTATTAAGAGACTAAAAGGATAAATAATGGCACAGAATAATTATGAATGAATAAAGGCCTCAGTTCAGCAAACATAGTCTACTTATTTATTTAAGGCTGATTTCAGGAATTACCGCCCACATTTCTTACATCATCATACAGTGTGTTGAGTATTGACCTGTAGAAGTGTGCCAGTTTTCAATAATCATTGTGGTCATTACAGAGGGAATTAATGGTATTACTCTATATAAAAGGGGAGCACAACCCATCCATCCACCAGATTTACCCTATACAACCACAATGCATGGTGCTGATCTCTCTCAAGGAGATGAGTGGTAGATTGGGCAACTGGGTGATACAGATCAGCAATATTGCACTAATATCCATTGTCTGTTTCATTGGTTCCCTGTCTTTCACATATACACATGCGAATAAACAGAGGATGTACCAACATTAATTCATACATGACAACACATGCACCTCTATTTGGTATTAAGGTGAAGTGTAGCACTAATTTAGATAACAAAGAAAGCACACTGATGTGAAGTTACACAACAACATAAATACAATGAATGCTCCTACATTGTTTTCTAATCACAGAGGATTTATACCAGCTACCAATGCTTTGCATTTCGGAGGGATAATGAAGAAAGACAGCCAACGAAGATGGGGAGAAAAGAGAAAGGGAGTGAAGAGAGGACACTTTTACCAAGCTAGAAACAGATTAGCTCGGAACAGAAAGAGAAATGACAGACCAAGACCTGACGCTATCTTAGCAGCTGGTGTGCCTAAGGTGGGGGAAAGGAGACGTGACTGTGGGTTTTCTTTTACCAATTACATCCATCCACCTGCTCCCCGCCCGTCACGAGCTGCTTCTATTGTAGGCCTTGCACATAGTGCCTAGCTTCAGCCTGCTCCACTTCTTTGCTGTCCCCTCACACTACCTGCTAACTCTACTGGGGCTAATCAATATTCACAGGCTTTAGGTATGGGAACTCCAGCTGTGTTGTTAAGCTTAGGTCATTCACAGTATAGGACTGTGTGAAGTGAGTCCATGAAGACTGTCATGTATGTTTCAGTCAAGGCCCTTCTTACTACTCTGTAATAAGAGCAAGAGATGTTAAAACAGTCTAAAATGCTTATCAAAATAAAGTACAGGCTATTCTAGTCACAGTTATGAAAACGTGGGTCTGTTTTTACATGCCACGATCTGTCCCCACATTGTGAGGGTGGACATGGACTTAGATGAAGCATGGGGGATAGAGACCGGTTTCTCTTCCTAACACCTCACTGTAGGATTGAAGTTAACTGACACCTGGGTTGTCATTCCCTTGCACTATCGTTGAGCTCAGTTAAGAAAATATGGGAAACACAACGAATCAAAGGAATACATTTAAAATTATCCAAATGATCAAGTTGCTTTGGCTGCGAGTACTCTGACCTCTGATACTGATGTCCTATTGGATTATTTTAACCATTTTCCTCCACTGGCACACCAAGCTTCTCAGTACAAGATGCTAATGGGTCTCATAAACTAGCTATAAGAGATGTCTGCAAGGTGCGTCCTATAATCAAGGGTTATTTTAACTTTTTAAAATAAGAGAACTAGAGGGTAGACCTTAATACAAGTCAAGTCATGTTTATTTGTATAGCCCATGATCACAAATTAAAACTTTGCCTCAGTGGACTTTAAACTAACACAACAACCTGTCCTAAGACTCTTGGAATTAATACCTTAAAAAAACTTTAACAGGGAGAAAATATAGTAAGAAACCACAGGGAGTGCAACAGAGGAGTGATATCTCTCCCAAGATGGACAGGTGTCCAATGGATGTTGTGCATACAGAATAAAAAGCTGTTTACAGAATACAACACTCGGAGGATAACAGAAATATAATGGAATTACAAGAGATGTATTGATAATAATAATGAAAATCCCCTTCATAATGTAAGTACTAATTAATGAACACCTAGAATGCAAATACACCAGATGTAGCCACTATGCTAAGTTTCATCATATGAAGAATGTGGATACAGACACAACTGAGATTTCCTGGTGTCCATCCATCCATTGTCAACTGCTTATCCGAAATCGGGTCGCGGGGGAACTGGAGCCTATCTCCGTTCTCATTGGGCGAGAGACGGGGTACACCCTGCATAGCTCGCCAGTCTATCACAGGGCAGAGCAGTTAGGGGGACGGTGTCTTGCTCAAGGACACCTCGACACGCTTCTCTGCAGGACCGGGGATCGAACCTGCAACCTTCCGATCGCCAGGCAACCACTCTACCCACTGAGCCATGCCGCCCCTTATTTCATGGTGTATAAACCCCAAATATGCCAACAGATAAGAACAGCATTCAAGTTATTGTTTTGTAGAATCATCACTGCTATGACTACTATGAGTGATGCATTTGCCATCAATAACATACCTCAATGTTCTTACTTGCAACATTTTTCACAACAGCTGGAAACAATTCGGATGAATTCTTTCCTTTAGCGATCAACTGAGGAAAAACAAGATACAGAACAAATCTTAGACATCTCAGTAGTCATACTCCATCTCAACAATTCAAGAGACTATTTTGCATGGGATTGTATCCCGAAACAGTTTTGAGTGTTCAGTGTCTCCCACACCACTTTTTGTGCAATCTGTAAGGTCCCATGTCTACTCACCCCAACAATCCTTTTCATAGCTTCCAGTTTAAGCGATTCCTTGTTGCTCTCAAGCATCTCTTTAAGATCGTCATGCCTGAGGGGAGACAAATGATGCCAAACAGTTGTTCTATGAGTGTAATATAAGAAGACACTAGAGTCATGATTTTGACTCACATGGTTTTAGATTCAGAATCATAACTACAGTTATCATAAAGGCTTTGTTTCTACCATGCTTCAACAAGTGTTTATATTGTGCTAGGTCAGATACAATGCTTCAGCCCTTCAGATTACGCGTTATAGTATATATGAACATGTCATGAAGAAACTTACCAGAACCAACACACTGCAATCAAACAAAAAGCTGATAAAATAAGCATTTGCATCAGAGAAATAGCGTCGGACCAAGTTCACCAAACTTTACCTATATTCGCATCATACTCAAGATAGGTGGAAGTTAGGCCAAATTCTAAAGCTACACAGCAGATCAGTCAAGTGTGAGTGAAGCGTTGCACCCATGTGTTTTGTATTGTCAAGTCAGAACTTTAAGCATGAGATATAATAACAATAATAATAATATAATTTTCCCTGATAATCCCACAAAAAGAAATGTTCAAGTCTCTGTATTCAACCCATCCTATTTTATAGGAGCAGTGAGAAGTCACCTTGTGGTGCCCAGGGAGCAGTTAGGGGTTCAGTGTCTTGCTCAACGACACCTCGGTATGCTTTGTGCAGGACCAGAGATCAACCTGCAACCATCTGATGACCAGATGGCTGGCTGTATAAAATGTGGTGTATAAGAGAGGTCCATTTTTACATGTCACTGTTAGGCCCCACATTTTGGAGGTGAATACAGACTTGGATAGAGCAAGCAGGATTAAGACTAAATACACTTCCTGATGCCTTGCAGAGAGATCAAACCTGTGACGTCAGGCTCGGCAAGCGTATCATTCACAGGAAAGAAAATTAGGTGGCCAAGAGATGGACACAATGTCAGGTTTGCCTTGAGCTTTATCTTTAACTGCACCAACAAACATAACTAATGTGCAACAATTGGATAGTAATCTAAAGACATTTAAAGAAATCCACATTCTGAAGCAGTATAGTTCAGATGTCCTTCTTAAACAATGAAACACCTGAATAGATTCTTTGGTTTTCTTTCAAACGCTAGTCACAATTTTCATCCAGCATTTAGCAGACAGACGACACACTGCACAAAATAACCCAAATCGGATCCAACTCAACATATAACTGGTTAAAGAAGCAAGTTGATGTCTCCATTGTGGTTAAGGTGGCCTGACACAAAAAGTGGCAGCACATTAGCCTACTACAATACCCAGTGTAATGTGTCTCCTCAGGGCTCCTGCTGAAGTTGGCGTGTGTAAGGGCCTGTTCTTCCAGAGTGTGCTCAGCCTTCAGAGAGAGTTGTAAGTTCTCAGCAGAGATCATTGCCGTCCTCACTGCCTCTGCTGCCTCCAGTCGCAAAAAAGTGAAACTTCCATCCATAATGGCTCTGCTCTCGAACAGTCCAAATACAGAATTATAATAATTCACCTCCAAGGACTCATCAACCAGTGTTCTCTGGAAACAAATAGTCAACGGCAAGAGTCTTGACGGTCTGTATCTAATAAATGACTATTGAAGATTCAAACAGAGCTACCATAATTACCTCCCTTCAGGTTGTGTGCTTTCTCCTCTTTATTTGTTTTGTCGACTTGTATGCTCAACTTTTCTTTTTGTCCAGAACTACAGAGCTGGTGGAAAAAGCGCCAACTATGCTGCCCTTGCCACTCCGTTCTCCCTTCCTCTTCTCTTAGGTGATAAAAGTCACAAGATGCATTGTCCTCCTGCCGATGGCCAGAATCATCCTTATTCTTGAGGCTACACACCACTCATTCTGGTAAACCCTCTTCTTTCTGCAGCAGTCCACAGCATATCTACAGTTTAACTACTTAATCACCAGCTATGGCTCTAACCCTGTCAGTGCCCACTGCTTTTACTCTTTTATACTAAAGATAACCTTTTTTAATGTACACTCTCTTCTTCTCTATTGCCTTTGTGAGAAAATAAGGGTTCACACCTACAGAGAGGCTGATATCAAGTTGCTCTCTGAGTGGTTATGGCTACTTCCCTCAAGGGGAAATGGGAAGGCCTTAGCTATGCTGCTGGATAAACAATGAGTAAGTTTTCTTCACCTACACAACACAATAGAGCCTCACACTACTGAAAACACATATGCTGCCAGCCTCAGATGATAAGGCAAGCAGGCTGGGCCTTTCAACTGCATTTCTACTTTCACTGAACCACCTGGGAAACCAGACACACAGGACAGCAACACCTTCTACATGGATGCATGATCTTTAACTATAGAAAATGGAAACTCTTTACTCTGGTGTCAGAGGGGAACATACTTGGCCACTTTTCATGGGGGTGAATATTGAGGGCATCAAAGTGAAAGTGATGACCAAGATATTATTTAATGAACAGCAACAAATGGGTTACCTTTTTAAATGTGTTGTCTATGAAAAAATTAGTGACAATATAGATATCATTGGTAGACCCTTTTATTAACAGTAAAATTCATTAAAGACTTTCTTTTTTTGAAAGATTTGTTCTAGTTCACAGGGTGGACAAACCTCTATCTCTCTCTCCCTCTTTCTATCCCCCCATTATACACACACAGAGACAATAATAATCACATTGAATCACATTGGGGGCAACAAAGCTCAGTGGGGAGAGCGGTCACCTAGCAATCGGAAGATTGCAGGTTTGATCCCTGGTCCTGCAGAAAGCATGTTGAGGTGTCCTTGAGCAAGACACTGAACTCCTAACTGCTCATTTGATGTACGTCACTCTGGATAAGAGCATCTGCTAAATGCCTTTAACGTAATGCAATGTAATGAATAATGCCATTTATTCAAGTATCAAGGCTCTATGCCAGATGTGTGACAACCTCAATAACTGGTTTTGAAAATCCATAACTAATATGGACAGAATTCAGTAGGACCTTAAGTCTTTGAGTCAGTGGGGAATGATTAAGGGATGGATAACAGCAAACCGGTGCGTCTTGGCTAAGCAGTCTGAAAGAATGGGAAAATAGTCATTTTCCATTAATCCATTAACATAAATTGTAGAGAATTACTTCTCTCTTGTTGTTTCACTATATTTGACATGTGACATTTATGACTACTGACAGATGTTACACCAAAGTATATTTAACAATTAAAGAGGGTTTATCAATCCAGAATATCTAAATTCAATAGTTAAGCTTTTTTCTAGATGTGGTAAATATGTTTGGAAGGTATTAAGTAGAGCCATGCTGAACATCCATCTGAAAGAGCATATTGTTCCATTGAGTTGGGAATCATGATAGTAGGAAGAGAGCAGCACAGGTTTCCTAGAGTTTAAATCAGCTGACAATGGTTAAGCAGTGAAATGAGTACTTGAACTTCATCTATCAGGAAACCAATCAATTTTAACAAAGTAAAAACCAAAGGGAAATATATGCAACATGACAAATTAGCTTTAAAACCGTTCATTGCATTATCAAGTCCTCAGTGAAAACGTATCTAAATAATAATCACTCTAATAAATTTTTCATTGTACATAAGTCGGATGGCCAGGTCCTGGCAGGACCTACCCAGACCAAACTAAATGGACTTATGGGTCATATTTAAAATTACAAAAAGGCTTCATGGCATAAGGAATCGCTCCCTTACAGGTCGTAGGAGCTCTTCAAAGGTAACCCCAAATTGAGAAAAAGTTATATAATAAAGTACAAATACTTAATGAATGTTAATGTGGTCTATCCACCCAGAGCTCCAGCTATAGCTCTAACATCAGTAAACTTTGAGTTTTACAAAAAACACTATTTGGCCTGGACAGGAAAAGAGGCACACGTGTCGAAACGGAAAAAAAAGTTGATGCTTAGCCTGTTTCCAGTTACCTTCAGAAAAATAAAAGAATACATCTATAGCCTTGACCATAAAACATACCAATAGACAGGGGGGTGTCTTGGGCTATGACACTGCTTCTCTTTCTACTGTTTCTTTGGTAATGTCAAAGCTATATTATTCCAGGTAGCTCCATCTGGACCATGTTGTCTGTTATTGGGGCAGCATAGCTCAGTGGGTAGAGGGGTTGTGTGGCAATCGGAAGGTTACAGGTTCGATCTCTGGTCCTGTGGAAAGCAGGTCAAGTTGTTCTTGAGCAAGACACTGAACCTGCAACTGCTTCCCGAGCGCCATATGTTGGCAGCTCACTGCTCCTATACAATAGGATGGGTTAAAATGCAGGGAATTCCAAATTTCCCCTTGTGGGACTGATAAGGGAATCCATTCTAGATGGCAGGGGAAAGGGTTTTAACGGCTGCTGTAGGAGCACTGCTTGTCGTGAGACTTTTGGTTCAAATATGTTACGATTTTAGGCTACCAAGTCAGTTATTTTGGGTATTGTAAAACTACCAAAAAAAGTTCATGATTAATATCATAGCCGATTCCAACCATCAGCTCCAAAGAGCATAAACCAGATCATGATAAATGCAGCTACTTCTGACCTCAATCTAAAGTCATTTGGTCACGGCTAATCAATTAAGAGTCTGCCTCAGTCACATGCTTCTACAGCTCAGTATAGTCCTCAGACAACAGAGGACTGTGAGGACAGACTGAGCTACAGGAATGTGGCTTTGTCCTTGTCATACGACCACATTAAACTATTTCAAATGCCAAGATACAACTAATTTTATTTTAGAACAACTTGCTAAGCATTCTCTGAAAAGTATCCTCAGTTAAGCTTGGTTCAATGTGAAACTTGGCATAGAAATTACTCCGGGTATAATATAAGAACATTTTACAAAATCTACAATTTGCCTGGTGACATTGACTGAAGATAGATAGATAGATAGATAGATAGATAGATAGATAGATAGATAGATAGATAGATAGATAGATAGATAGATAGATAGATAGATAGATAGATAGATAGATAGATAGATAGATAGATAGATAGATAGATAGATAGGAAAATTTGGAATTCTCTGCATTTTAACCCATACCATTGTATAGGAGCAATGAGCTGCCATCATATAGTGCTCAGGAGCCGTTAGGGGTTCAGTGTCTTGCTCAAGGACATCTCGACATGCTTTCCCCAGGACCAGAGTGAACCTCTAACATTCTGCCAGGTAACTGTTCTACCCACTGAGCTATGCCACCCCTACAATTTCGGGGAACATTTATTAACAACATCAATTCACATTTCATAGTATGCAAATATCATTTTTACACCAGTGTTCTTCCTCTGTATTTGTCCACAAATCTACGATAACATGCAGTACAAGTGAGACAATAGAAAAATGTATCTTTCTCTGGACTTCAGGGTACATTTTCCCACAAAGCCAACAAACGCTTGTGTGTCTAACATTCAAAACCACTCCAAGGGGCTAGAAACCAGAAAAGGGGTTTCTGCATGCATTACAACCTTCACTGCCCACATTCAGCAAAACAAGATAAGAATTTGGCCTCGGCTTTCGATGGTCATGGCCCATGTGTGACAGACAGGGTTAACAACATAGAAAGACATGGCCTTATGTTATTGACTTTCACATCAACTGAGGCAGAATGATTCAGTAGCAACTGTGTGCACAACTGGATGCTCAACTGAGCCAAATCAGGACTGTGTCAGGCCAGGTGAGCAGTTTTAGGGCTTGTTGGAGCTAATAACAGGTTAAGCTACAGCTAGCCTCCTCCAAGCTAATGAATGAACAAGGGTGCAATTATGTGTATGCATAACTGTTTTTTAAGCAATGTAATTTTTATCATACATTTATCATATTTTTTATCAAACATTCTGAAAACCTTCAGCCTTTTTCTGCTACCAGTGAAACTTATAGTTTGAAACAAACCTCTGCAATAGAGTATCAAAATTCCCCTTTGTGTTGCTTGTCTAAGCCTGCTTTCACACACGTCTGTCAATATGGATGCTCCAGTTCTGCCTCCGTGTCTCTTTACTGAACGCTGGGGTTCTGTCAATACGTGCTACCTATGGAGATGCGGTTCTTAGCGGTTCTGTGCATGGCTAGGTGAGGTTAGAATTAGAATCTTATTGATTCAAACTATGGTAGCATTTTTTGACAAGGTAACATAAATCATCAGAACATCAGCAAAACATTAATCTGAGATTACTTGATTGTTATCAATGTGGACATCTTGTCAGATAAACTTAGAATATTTCCGTTAAAAATAAAATTAAAAAATAAAAACCTTGCTAAGGGGAAGAATGCATTTGGTGTTCCGTGTATTCAGAATGTGAGGCACCGAATAATACCAGCTTCTATGTAGACAGATACATTTGAATGTAGACTTGAACAACCCGCACAACGGTGAGCTTTTACACTGTTAACATATTTTCAAAACATTATTTTATCATCCAGTTAACAAAAAAGGGTTTAAGGATCTCAGAAAGGCTATCAGATTGGCATCGGTCTGGGAATCCTGTCTAACCCAAGTCAAAAGTGCCGTAAATGGCACAAAACTAGAGATTTATAGGCGTCTGCATGTATGTCAGATGGGGATGTATCAGTGAAAGATATATGTAGCAGCAGTACGCAACATAATCAAGAAAAGGCCACTGTGGGTGCAGGTCTATATCCCAAGCAAGCAGATACACACTAGAGTCTACAAATCAATGTCCTTAGTATAGACTGTCAGTTGACTAATTAACTAAGGTGTGTATCTGCTTGATTGGAAAAAAGACCTGAACCCACACTTACCCTTTGTGGATCATGTTGCCTACCCCTGATAGATAATTGACACCCGTGATGAGACATGGACAGGAAAAACAGCAGTGAAGAAATGAAGGGCATAGGAAAAGACTTAACAGAAACTATTTTTGATGATACTGATGAAGAATTATGACACGTATAACTGATTATATAGATGGGAAAATAGTAATGAAGAGTACTCCTCTTGTTGCAGAATTAGTAATAGTGGTATTTTATCCATCCATCCACCGTCAACTGCTTATCTGAAATCAGGTCGCGGGGTAACTAGAGCTTATCTCGGTGCTCATTGGGTGAAAGGTGAAGAAACACTCTGAACGTCAGTCTATCACAGGTGAGAGCTGTCAGGGGATTGGAGTCTTGCTCAAGAACACTTCGACATGCTTCTCTGCATGGGCTGGGATTGAACCTGCAGCCCTCCGATCACTAGACAACCGCTCTACCCACTGAGCGACGCCACACGATACATCAATGGCTCATCATAAAATTAATAACTCATGTGATTGACTAAGTCAAAAGACCACATTTCAGCAGTCCAAGGTACTTTAATAATTCTTCATGCTGAAGCATCTTTGAGCAAGACACTGAACCCCTAATTGTTCCCTGCAATGCCCGCTGCTCCAATATAATAGGATGGGTTAAATACAAAGGACACATTTCACTGTAAAAATATGAGCAAAAAAAGTGGTTTTCCTTTATTTTATTGTAACAAAGATGTTGGTGGAACTTGAAGCAAATGTGGCGTTTCTCATATAAAGAGGCTAAAACCACCATATGCTTTTCCACTGCAAGGGCAGTACCAATAAATGATGGCACCACATATGCCTGGGGATTGTGAATTGTGTCAGATGGATGCAAAATATGCGAACAGAAGCATCATTCAGAGCCTGGTAATATCTATTTAGACCTACAGCTTGGCCTGGAGGCAGCCAACAACATGACCTAGCTTTGCCCCAATGAACAGTCGGACATGTGAAAAAGCTTAGAGAAATCACAATAAAGGTTGAATAAGTTCTGGACAAAACATTTAATGAAATGTATGTCCTAATAATATGTTGTCACTCACCCAGGTGACATCTTCAGTCTGAGCTGACTGCAAGCATCCCCAACCTTTTAAACAATACAGCTGTATAATAACCAAAATGATTTTCTCAGAGAATTTTCTGTCAAAATTTATTGATGCATGTTCAGTATTCCAGGTAAGAGAATCACAAAAAGAGATGAATCGGTTCAACTGGATCAGAAGTTTATTCAGAAACGTTTTGAATAAACTTATGATCCAGTTAAACCAATTCACCTCATTTTGTATTTTTTCTTTCAAGATGAACTGATTCAACTATTTTGTGAGTTCATTACCTGGATGATAGAGCCTGCGTACGGACAGCTTAAAGAATTGTCTGAAATATGAGGCTAGCTAATAGAAAAAAATCTCAGCCCTGCAGAGAAAAGTGAAGGATGTATCTAACAATAACTGTCACAT
>OMLC01036821.1:0-10460 GCA_900302585.1 Regalecus glesne
TTTGTCTGCCCACGTAAGGCATGTGAGATGTTCTCTCTCTCTCTCTCTGTCTCTCTCTGTCTGTCTGTCTGTCTCTCTGTCTGTCTCTCTCTCTCTCTCTCTCTCTCTCTCTGTCTGTCTGTCTGTCTGTTTCTATCTGTCTGTCTCTCTCTCTCTCTCTCTCTCTCTCTCTCTCTTTCTCTCTCTCTCTCTATATATCTCTGTCTGTCTCTCTCTCTCTGTCTGTCTCTCTCTGTCTCTCTTTCTGTCTCTCTCTCTCTCTGTCTTTTTGTCTCTCTGTCTCTCTCTCTCTCTCTTTTTCTTTGTCTCTCTCTCTCTCTATATATATATATACACACACACACACACACACACACACACACACACACACACACACACACACACACACACACACACACACACACACAAACACACACACACACACACACGTATGTATATGTATAATTTTTTTTAGGTGCTTACAAGGTCCCAGGTTCTTTCTTTGTGGAGTTTACATGTTCTCTCCATGTCTGCATGGGTTCTCTCCCACCATCAAAAACAAATGGACATAGGGTTAAAACTTCAACTTCTGCCCCTGAGCAAGGCAATAGGAAAAAGAACCGGAGTTGGTCCCCAGGGACTGCGGCTGCCCACTGCTTCTATATTATAGGATGAGTTAAATGCAGAAGACAGTACAGTGACAAATAAATACATTTTTTTCTTATTTCTTCAAAAATGCAATGAACATTGTTGTAGGTGGAGAAACTAAATGCATAAAACCCACTGTATTTGTTGAAATGAAAGAAAAATGAGGATTGGGAGATCCATGTACAGCTTAAAGTGCATTGTGTCCTATAGCGTGGGCTGGGAAGTGATGTCACATGAACATCTGAAGTGTCTTTGAACGGAAACGTCTTACCCCTCAGTGTCTTGCACTATCGGGTTAATGATTTAGTCTTGTTTGAGTAATGTTGGGACAGCTCTTCTGAGGCCTGGTGATAAATCCTAGAGACTACAAATGAGAAACCTGCTTTGATAGGTATTGTACTGCTGCTTCCTATGAGACAATGTGAAGAGCTGGGTCGTTTTAAGTAGCACGCCATTGTCATTCTTTGTGCTCTCGTGGGATCTAGGACCATGTCTGTGTGTGATGTAAAGATAGAGGGAGACCATTTGCTTGGTGTATCAAGACCCTCGCTTTTACCTGACTCTTCACTTTCTCAATTTCTCTCTTTTTACCTCTCTGCTAGTAATATAGATGCCTTGGCCTAAGCTCCTAACCAATTCACAACAGGAATTGTTGGCCCTCTGCGGTTTTTCACAAGTTGCAGGGTGACTGGGATTGGCTGATCCACAACCCGAGTTTGGGTAGTGGTTGATGATGACATACGCCAGATTTAGCAACCAGGCTAATTTCCATCTATTGTCCCAAGCAATTAGGGGTTTGGTAAATTTGTGCAAGGATACTTCGACACACTTTCTGAAGGAACTGGGGATCAAACCACCAAGCATCTGATTACAAATGAACATCCGACCCGCTGAACTATGCCACCCCTTTTTGAACTATCCCACCCACCCCTAATGATGTTATTTCACCATGCTGTGATGGAGAATAGTTTACATTACGAAAACTCAACTTGGTTTGGTTACATATTGAGTTAAACTCAAAAATAAATAGAGTACTGAACGTTTATTGCACTATAATGTCAGCACTTTTACATGGCAAATTCCATCGGAATGAATTGGGATAATGGTGTTCACAGAGAATGAGCGTTAACATGGCAAACTCACTTTTGTTCAAGTTTTGTACTATATTGTGCATACTGCTTCCACAAGGTATGAGTAGTTTCCCCTTTTGTTTAAATGGAGGCAGGGCCATGCTTTCACTATCTGGATAGTGTTCACACTGAGGATTGTCGCTGTGCACACAGAAGCAATCACTTACAATTTAACTTTCATAGCAGTAATTAACCTTATGCAAAAGTCCTAGCATGTGTGGCATCTAGTTTGATTCAAGCAGGTAGACTGTGTCATCTTGTAATTAGAATGTCACTGGTTCAATCCTCAGCTCCCTCAGAAAGCATGTTGAAGTGTCCTTGAGCAAGACACTGCACCCCTAACTGGTCGCCGACAGCTGCAGCTGTCCCCTGCTCCAGTACAACAGGATAGTTTAAATGCAGAGGACACATTTTACTATCAGAATACAATGACTAAATAAATCTAATGTCCTTACTGATTCTATCCATTGACAATCACTCATCTGAAGTCAGCTATGAGAGTCATGCCGGAGCATAAACCAGCGGTCATCGGGTGGATGGCGGGGGAACACCCTTAAAAGGTTGCCATTCAATCAGAGGACTTGAGCGGAAAGGGCTCAGTGTCTTGCTCAAGGACTCTTTGACATGCTTTCTGCAGGGTTAGGGGATCAAACCACCAATCATCTGATTACTAGACAACCACCCTTCCTTCTGAGCTATGTGGCCCCTTCCTTACTAATTACAAACCATAGATATGGGGGGAATGTTTAATCACTGACATGAGAAAGAAAAGGAAAGAAATAAATGTATTCTTCCTCAAACTGTTTTTTAAAATAATAATAATACAGAGCTAAGGCCAGTTCTGTAGAGGACTGTTGGTCAAAATATGTAAAACCTATACCGTGAAGATTGGGGTCCCTTTCTAGACATCCACAGATTTTTGTATTCTATGCCTGAAACATACGACAAGCATTTTTCCGTGTTCCATGTTGCATATCTGCAGGGCAGAGCATCTTAACTTACACAGTTTTAGCAAGGGAAATAGTGTAGGTGTATTAGAACTGTGACAACCTAAGAGCATATTGACTAAAAGGCAAATAACGATTGCACTCCATTTAAATCTCTTTTTTAAAAATCACTTTTCCTTTTACTCACTCTTTAGCTGTAGGGCTTTCTCCCCCCCACGCCAGTGTTGTCTATACCTCACAAATATTCAATCGCCTTTAAAGAGAAACCGATGGAACAAAAATGCTGTGTGTGTAGGAAGTTCAAGAAACAGTGGCAGGAGCATTGGGATGGACTGTGACTCGAAGGAAATCGATGCAGACACATCCAAATACAACAGATACTGCATTTGAGAATTTCGTAGAGGACCTGAACAAATAAGTATCCCAACTTTTCATCACTGACAGTCTTTTATGACGGATCTGAAACTTCCTGTACCAAATAAAAGATGGAGGACAAAGGGTTGAGACGTCCTCTAGAGGATCATGGTGGCATTACAGGAAAGAGTGATAAATATCAGTGCATTTTGGCTTCATCCATTTCTTGGGGAGGCTCCTTGAATCGCTGTAGCAGTCAGCAGATGGTGCTGAAGAGGCAGGTTGGATGGTGAGGTGGGGGGTTAAAAAATAACAAGAGGATGGAGGAATGAGGAAGTGGAGGGACCCCCACATTAGGACAATCATCATAACTCTAGGTGTCTTGCTATGGGGAGAAGAGAGGGATGACTGCTGTTACTCCAGCACAAGAGAAAGTGGCCATTATTTACACTGTGGAGGAGACTTATGTTGTGCATTATTTTATAGATTGGAGAAGTCCCTGAGGAGAGAGCTGCTTTATGTCACAGTAGAAAAGCCATGCATACAATCACTGCAGGCATTACTTATCACACATATCTGTTTGGGCTCCAAATGAAAACTTCTGCGGTGCAGCACAGTTTGAGGCTTGATCTTATGCTGTTGCATTGTCTTGTCTTGTATGTGTTGTGTAATGTTGTTTTGTGTTGTGGTGAATATGTTGAAGAGGTAAAAATGTCAGTCTCTTTGTTTTTAAAGCCACTTTACTTGACATTGTACTCTCACAATTAATTTGTTCTCTGCATCAAACCCATCCTGATGTCTTTATGCATGTTCAAGGTGTAAGCACAGGTACCGACTAAGGAAATCACAAATTTGAGAACCCATCCTGTTGTATAAGATCAGTGAGTGCCTACAGTGCCCAAAGAACAACTCCAGTTCTTTATCCTATTGCCTTGGTCAGGGGCACAGGCAGGAATTTAAAACCTAACATGCATGTCTTTTTGATGGTGGGAGGAAACCAGAAGACATGAAGGCAAATTCCACACAGAAATGACCTGCAATGACCTGAGAGTCAAACCCAGACCTTCTTACTGTGAGGCAGCAGTGCTAACCACTGGGCTACCATATAGCCCATTTATTCAAAACGAGGGGAAAAGGGAGATTGATGACAATTTTCAAAGCACCAAATCAAGTAAAGTTTCCCACTCGCCAAGATTGTCATAATTGCACATAGTTTTCAGCTTGGGGTGAATGTGTCACCTGAGTGTTATGTTTTTGTGCAGTTGTTCTCCTTAGATTTGGTCTAAATTTAAAAATTAAAAGCTAAAATAGAACATTGTGAGACTTTGTAGGTGTAGCTGATAATAACGTTTGGGATAATGAGAGAGAGCTTAGTGCAAGAGAGATGAAGACAGTTTTCAGAAAGCCGGAGGCTGGCATTGGGATGGGCGGTGGGCAGGGGAACAGGAGCAGCAGCAGCAGCAGATGGGGTGTCCCATTAGCAGTGTCCTGTTAGCTAGGGCCAGCTGCCACTTAGAGGCCCGTACTCTCCTCTGAGCCAAGAGAATAAACCTTTTTTTTCTATTGATTTATCTCAGTTTGCAAAAAATGGCTGTAATTTTGACAATTTACAAGTCAACAAAAACCCAACAAAGCATATATCCCCATAAATGCGCTAATATACATTCAAATATTGGAGCAAGTCATTTTTCTGAATCGGTGATCCCATTGACAGACCTAAGTACTTCCAAATGTTAGCTTCACATCTCCACGCAGCGATCTTGTCTCGGTGATCCCCTACTTGCCACTGTGCTAATCTAATCCCTGGTTTAATTCCTGGCCAATTTAGCAAGCTGCAAAGGAATGCGCTGCCACAGAGCAAATTAAACTCATAAGTGTGTGATTCCAACAGAAACAGATAACTATACCTGCTAAGCTGTTTAATGAACAGATAATTAACATGTTTCAAATGAGACTCCTGTCCTAGTGACAGATCTGGACATGTGTAGAGAACATGGCCCCAAATATGGTGGTTTCCAAGACGATAAAGCTTTAATAAGTGAAAATGGTAATGATGGGATTTCCTCGGCTGGAGATGCAAGCTGTTTTTATCACTGCACCACCATTTGACTGAGGAGCATAGTTTCTCTCTCTCTCTCTCTCTCCCCCCCCTCTCTCTCTCTCTCACACAAACACACACACACACACACACACAGATACAGACACACAAGCACTCATACACACATGTCCCCATTTTTTCACAACCTTTTTTCTTCACTCATCTTGTCCCTTTTTTAAATAGCTCTTTGTTCTCTACCCATGTCTATTTTTATCCGTGGTTCACAGGAGGAGTCAGAGAAATGACGAGGCTTGGTGAGATTTGCTCATCTCCATGGCAACTATGTTACAAGCCTTCATTGTCTGATACAATGTTTTTCTTCCATCATCACACACCTCTGTTGATCCATCCAAATATCGAAGCCAGGTCGATGTTTTACATCATGTCCTTTCAAGATGCTCCATGGATGTCTTTGGGTTTTCCATCCCTGCTGCCTCTCTTGGATTCTCATCTCTCCGTGTTGTCCAGACTTCATCAGAATACCCTCCTCCTCCTCCCCAGGAGTGAATTGAGCTGTCTTTTCCTCTCTGAACCAATGGGTGTGCTGTTGTAGAGTAAATCTGCACTAACCCACGCCTTACTCATGAGTCCATTAGATGCTATGCGTTTTGCAGCCACTGTGAGGCCTACTTTCATGAAGTCAAGAAAAAAAAGATGTCTGTGGGCTTTGCTCAGTTCAGGGGGGTTTCCCCGTTTTCTCTTTTCACCGGATCCTGCTGGGAAATGCATGCCTATTTATTTCAACCCCAACAGTTCAATGCTGCACCCTTTAAAAGAAACCGAATGCTTGACTGCTGATGTTTGGGATTTATTGGTTGAATGTAATTTTTAATTTCAGTTGATATAGGGCTTATGCATGCACACCTTGCTCGGCCGGGTATGGCAGGATCCCTGTCATTCGCTTGGTCAGAAAATCCAAACATTTGTCGTCATATGTACAAAGGCACACATAAAGAGAACTGCAATTGAATGGCAAACACAATAATAGCAACAGCGTATTGGAGTTGGTGGGTCTGAATGTGGGTGTAGATAAAACACAAGAAGTAGACATGCAGGTAATAACTGAACTGCTGGAGATTACAGTGCACAGATGCACCCACACATAAAGCTCCTGCATGCCATTTTAAGATTAGAAGAATATGCTAACACCCAGGCTCACAATGCCAGGTGAGATAATGAAGTTAATTATGTGTTGCCTTTTGTGCCAGTCCATGAGTGCTGATAGATGCCCAGAGGAACTAAGTGCTCACCCGTGGTCCTCCAGATTGCCAGTTAGAGAATCTGTTCAAACAGCCTTCCGTTCCCTACGGCACGGTGAGCCCCTTCGACGTTCCATGCCATCAAGGGAGCAGGTGGACCCAGCAGGGCCAGGTGGATGCTTCACCTGTCACAGTTCAACAACTGTTCTAACACCGGGCAGAATAAACATACTGAAGAAGGAAATATTTCAAATGTGCAAAAACTCATGAATTTGGGTTTGCGTAAACGCCCAGTCCTGGTTGCAAATGTCAACATACGCAAACACGCAAGTGTGACTTACTTTTGAGTCAACATATTGTCTAGTGTGAGCTGTACTCCACATACAGGAGTGAATAGAAAGCCATGTTATCTGCTCATTATATTCTTACAATGTGACCTCTGCATCTAAAGCATCCTATTGTATCAGAGCAGTGGGCACCTCCAGCTCCTGGTGAGCAGTTAGGGGTTCAGTGTCTTACTCAAGGACACGTCAACACACTTTCAGAAGTAGCTGGGGATCCAACCAGCAGCCCCCTGATCACGAGACAATCTGGTTAGTGGTGAATGCCGATTACTGAAGTTCTTACCTTTCAGTGGGAGCCTTTTTCACCAACCCCATGTCCATGAGAATCTCTGACACCATATCTGGGAGTTGGCACCACTGGGGGTCCATTTGGACTTCACAGATACTTGCCTTTGTGATGGTAGTTGTGGTTTAGTTTTCATGCTGTTCCATATGTTCTTACTGCCGTCTTCCCTACATGAGAAAAAGGACTTGCTTGTGGCAAAAATGACTTACTTGCTTGCTGCATCTGATATATTCTCTTCTCTTCATCGTTGGTTCACATCTGAAGTAGATGGTCCATTTTGTGGATATGACTGCTGTGTGCACAGCATGTTAAATTTGGTCTGTCTATAGATTCAGCCAAAGAAGAAGCAGTTGGTGTATGCAGTATGATGGCCCCAGCGAGCGTACCCTTGATAATCAGAGAGAGTGCTTCTCATAAAGAGTATAAGAAATGATCTGATGTGGAGTATTATGGGATGTGAGAGGGGTGTAGGTGACCCCCGACGTCGAATGAGTGACAGTCAGGCAATCTGTAACAGTATCTAAGGTCACAGCTGCCCACCCTGAAATACGGTTCAATCAATAGTGGCAATGAGATGCAGTGTGACGTGCGGTCTATCAATACCTTGAGGCAGAAGGAGGTAGAGTCATAAATCAATCTTGTCTTTCAGGTCCTGATTGTACAACAATTCTTACAATAGTGGAAAGAAGGAGGGCATGTCAGCAGTTTGCTTTTTTTCTGAGGAAATTTTTTTTCAAGCTTTTATGATGACAAAATTTCAGGAAGGAACTGTAATTATTAACTGTTACACTATGTAGGAAAAAAGGAAATCCATTTTCAACGAGTGTGCAATTTTTCCTCTGAATATATTTCGGCAAGAAAACCAATACTGCTGAATGGATATAAATATAATTTTACAGTGTAAGGCATTTACACATCTACAAAAACAGATTGATGCATTTGAGCAGTGGAATGACAATGATGAAATATGTCACGATATTAAACTAGTGGTCCAATAAACAATACTTCATTTTGTGTTGACAACCAAAATCAATTCCACATGCCATGAAATGTTGAAGTTTTCTCCTCTTTTTCCCCCTCCCTGGCTTTACGCACTATCCCTCAGTGATAATGGCATGATGAATGTGCAGAGAGGCAGTTGCACATCACCTCTGAGCTGGCACTTTGAGAGGAATGATTAAGTGCCCTCTGAAGGCCTTGCCAGAGGAGAAAACAGAACCAATTGTCCAATTCCCAGTACAGCCCCAGCAGTTGTAAGAGCTTACTCATTATCTACTGTATGTCACTAAGTTTCCCCTAAAACTACATCTTGGTCTCATATTACACTACCAGTAGATGTAATTTGCCAGCTAGGCTATAGGTGTGCATGCATAGATTGACCTTTTCTTATTATAAGTATTTCATTTTGCCCATAGTGCTGGCAAACCTGGTGCTTGTATGTGTAAGTAGCTTGTATAGCAGCTGAATAAATATCCTTCCTCTCATCCACTCTCTGTAAACACTTCTATGGCCCATATCTCATTACTGATCATGATTTATCACACTGTCTGTATGCACCATTCCAATCCAAGGGCGTTTTGCAGTAACACTGTATGAAGATGATGCCACAAGTATCTGGAAATTCCTGTACTTTGCATTTTAAAGAGAGAAAAGCAATTATTTGGCCACAGTATGAAGTCTTATTTTTCTTCTTTTGGCTTGTTCCCTGTTTTTCAGGGGTCACCACAGTGGATTTTTAAGTTTCTATTGGTACCCTGTGAGGGCGCAGCATCAACGGTGGCTGTTGTTAGCCTGGGCCTTGACCCATTTAGTATGGTCTTGTCAATCTGCATACTGATTTGACAAAATGTTACATCGGATGTATGTAAAATTTCATACATCCAACTTCATGACACAACTACTAACCCCTATGTACAGAGGCACATCTAAAGCACTGGATGCCATCCCAGTATTCATGGACTTGCACCCATGCCTGTTACCAAAAGTAGGGGAATGGTAGCTCAGTGGCAGAGCACGCACTTTGAAAACTGGCGAGCCAGATGTTGACTGCAGAAGCATCAGGAAGAGCAACCAGCCTTAATCTCCCACTTTCCGTCTAAATCTATGTCCACCCCCACAACGTGGGACTAATCTCGATGCATAAAATTGTACCTCTCTTAGCCACAACATGAAGTAAAGCATGTTAATTGGAGTGGGGACTCATGTGCGTAATGGCTTGCGTGTGTTTCCTGAATGGTGTGCACATCTTATTCCCTTAAGTGGGGTGAAGATATGTACAAGAGCACTGAACTTTTCCCTTTCGTGTCAGACGTGCTCTTTTGGGATCAAATGAAATGCATGTGCAAATAATTCCCCAAGGATGGTCCACATCTGCACAAATCAGCACTGTTTTGTCATTGCCATTTCCTCTCATCTCTTTCAGATGAGATCAGGAGGCACAAATAGGGTGCACACCACATCTTCACACACAAATAACCATGTAATCCCCACAGGACTGGTGAGGTGGGTACATGGGTAAATATCTAAAGAAATGTAGCAAAAATGAAAAAGCGGGTTTGAAAATTGTCCAAACTATGCAGAATATTTATTGCACTAGTTTTAGTGTAAAGTAACTCAAGATCTTAGGAAATTTAATGCAATTGATGTGAAGGATTAAGATAGAAATCATACATTTCAACACAGAACTTCGGAAAGATAGAATCTCTTCCGTACAAGGAATGTCTTTTCAGAACTAAGGGACAACGTTATTGGAAAGAGAGGAGCACAAGGAGCATTGTGTTGGCCCAAGGTGGGGGTTGGGTTGATTTGACATCTGATTGATGGGATTGTTGTTGATTGATAAAGGTCAGATATAGATGACAAGGTTAACTACTGTATCTTCCTGTAGATGAAATCAAAAGACCAATTCCTTGTTTTTCTTTCACCTAACATTTGCAGCCTGCCCTTTGCTATCTCCTATGAAGATCTGTTTTATTCCCTTTGAATTGCTACCATGCTCATTTCTTTGTGTGCTATGCTGTTCAGCCTCCTTAGTCGGCTCTTGTTTTCCCCTTCCTTTACACTGTACAGTATATGAGTTTCTTCCCTCGGGTCTTACAGACATGCAGAATTGAGCTGTGCACATTTAGGTTGACAGATTAGTTTACATTTGGTTTGACACCACAACAGTAGGCTTGGTTTGCCTGCAGTGAAGACCACTGCTTTTTGGATTGGTTGAGTGTGAAAGCCTGGCTTGCCAGGAGAAATATGTAGGTCCAAACCTTGACCCAGCAGAACCTGTCCATGTGTTCATAGCCCTATGCTTTTGAAGTATGAGGTGAATCATCTATACTGGAGTTTACATGTATGAAGTAAAGCTGGAATATGCCCTAAGGAAGAGGCTGTTTCTAAATTAGCGGCCAATGAATGCTGCATTACGGAAGAATGCATAATCAAGCTTCAAGTGTGCTTATTTCAACACTGACCATCTCAGAGA
>OMLC01036822.1:0-12876 GCA_900302585.1 Regalecus glesne
CTGACATCTTTAAGGGCATTTTTTGCCAAGTGAGGATTTTTATCGATGGGAGAGGTAAAGGCTAGGATGCTGGGTAAGGTTCAAAGTTAGGTTGAGGTAAGGACCTGTTCCTGAGTATTTGGGGCTAGGGAAGGATTGCAGATGATCCAGGTCCTTAAACAAGAAATACTCCAGGAACCTGATACATTCACTGTGTGCATGTATGGAAATATAAATGTCTATGTGCGTAATTTTGCCACCGGGGTCTGCACATGTACTACTGTGTATTCTTTTTATTCAAAATAATAAGCATAATAATAAGCATTATAGCATTGCCTTATCACCAACCCTACATTCAACATTGAGTCTCAATGTGTCTTAGAGGACAGTAACAGGGATGCTCTTGATAGAGACTCTTGTGTTCTGCATTCAGAGGCAGTCCAGCAAAACACAAAGTAAAGTTCTGTGGATGGTTATTGTAAAAAAACAACAACAATATAATAAGTAGTTCACCTAGATATGATAGAGGGAGGGGGTACAATGTAGTACAGTATATTTTTTCATTACATTTTTTTCAAATATTTTTTTTAACATTTAAAAAGATTTACATATTCGAAATGTGTTTCTCCCAATACATTTCTTTTCTATTCTTTTAGTGAAGTATCGGCCCCAGCATGGAGATACGGGAAAGAGTGGCGTAAGCTAGGCTAAAGGGAGAGGTGAGGATTGGTGAGCTTGTGAGTATGGCTTCAGGCCACCACAGAACACCACAGATACAGCTATTGCTTTGAGAATGTTGATGGAGGAATAGAGAGAAGGTCAGCAGGAGTCACATTGTGTCTTTGTGGGTGTAGAGAGAGCATATGACAGGGTGCTGAGAGAGGAGGTGTGGTGCTGTATGAGTGGGGCAGGATATGTATGAGGGCAGTGTGACAGTGCTGAGGTGTGTGGTAGGAATGACGGATGGGTTCAAGGTGGAGGTGGGATTACATCAAGTATTGATTGGTTCTGAGCCCTTTCTTGTTTGCAGAATGATGGACAGATTGACAGACCAGATCAGGCAGGAGACATCCATCATCCACCATGATCTTGGTGGATGACTCTGTGATCCCTCAAAAATCCCTCAAATAACCTTTAAAAAAGAGAAAAGATAGGAAGAGACCTCAGGGAGAGCAACAGAGGAAGGATCTCTCTCGTGAGATGGGACACACATGCGATTGATGTTGTGTACACAGAATAAAATACAATTGAGAGAATACAGAATTCTAATGGAATCACATGACATAAGAAAATATGATGAACTTTGAAGGGGGCGCAGTAGCTCAGCACACCAGGGGATAACAAACTAGGCATTCTGGGCCCAAGTCACCACAGGGTGCCAGAAAGGGCACCCTGCCAGAGTCTCCCACGCTCCTCCCAGGTCACATACACAGAAAAAGAGAAAGAAGACGTCATACAGCAAGAGAAAAGACGTATGGGAGAAGAGAACAGTTAGCATTGACGGTTAATCCATGCTCTGTATTCTATAACCTTGTCTGCAGAACGGTACTTGGTGAATTCACTGAGACAGAAACCCACCCACCATACATAAGAGGTGAAGAGGAGAATGCAGGCAGGGTGGAATTGGTAGAGAAGAGTGTCAGGGGGATTTGTGACAGAAGGGTACCAGCAAGAAGCAGGGGACAGTGAGAGATGGAAATGTGTGATTAACTATGGCGGCCCCTGACGGGAAAAGTGGAAAGAAGAAGTGAAAAGTCAGACTTCTGATAAATAGAATCACATGTGTTAATGTGCATGGATGAACAGCACAGTAGTCTTACATAAACAGTTGTGCAACACTCTGTGTGATCCACAATCCACCCCATGGTGTAGCTAATCTCATTTGACTGCAACTGTGACCTCATCTCACTTATCAAATAGATTTCAATGATAACTAATCATACCTTAATTTTTGGTGAGGCAACTAATGTAGTGCATAAATGCATAAATTATCCAGCTATAAAATTCACAATATCAGTTGAGCCTGGGAAAAAGATGCAAACACTGGTTTATGCAGTGAAATACACACCACACCCTGTGTGTGACTTTTATGTTTAGAGTGTTGTTTTCTACTGCTATTCCCACCTCTTCTGGGGAAGATCATCCTTCTGTCCATTTGTCCACATTTGACATATGATGGGTCTTGGCCCAGTGGCTCGATCTAGTGTTTTTGCATTTTAGATAGTCATTGATTAGTACCTTCACTATGAAGGAGGTTATCATTATTATTACTGTCTTACCGTTTGCAATTCAATTACTATTCTGTTATTCTGATCATGTTGTATGCTGTAAATTGGGTTTTATTATATGTACGCATAAGCTGTTCCACGACTATCCATCTTGGGAGAGAGATCCCTCCTCTGGTACTCTCCCTGAGGTTTCTTCCTATTTTTAAGGGAGTTGTTCCCTATCTGAAGGGAGTGTCTAAGGACAGAGGGAAATATGCAATGTCTTTTTAGACTTCTCCATTCATATTTGGAATCAATTTAATTAATTATATGTAAAATAAGTGTTATATGTATTTTGGATATCGAATGATGAAGATAAGGCACAAAGAAGAAGGAGGATTTGGTCGAGGGAAATAATTTATAGACTTTCCCTCAGAAACCACGTGATTATATGAAGTTAGCCTGACTTTTTTACGTCAGTTTCAATAATCCGCATCTCTATTCACATTAAACCTCACTCCTCAATTCAGAAAAAATAATATTGGCTATAACTATTACTAAAGCATGGTGTTTGAGATGAACAAGGTATTAATCAAGACAACCCGTAGGACCTTAATGAGCCACTTGCCGGTAACATGGTTTCCGAGAGGATGTTTAGAAGTGGGAGGAAGTAAAAAGCCGGAAGAAAAACAGGAAAAACCACTGACGTATTTTGTCGGACGTAAAATTTGGATATCAGTCAACTCTAACGGACTTTGGAACTGACTATTTATATGATCAGTTTTCTCATCCATCGAGATCAATAAGACAACTCCAGCGTCCCCAGAAGATCAGTGCTGGCATGCAGATGACCCCTCTGTAACCTCTACCACCGGGGAGACCCAAATCGTTTGACGCAATTATTTTGGAGAAAGCGTCGCGCCGGATGCAGTGTGCGGGTAGTGCAGCAACTAATCCCGCTTTCCTAAAATTTGTTGCTTTTATCGAATATATTCAAATGCGACGAGTAATATGCAACACATAACCCTATCTGATGAGCATGGTCTCAAATGTTACGACCGTAGAACAACGTATAGATAGGGACGTCATATAGTGGTCGTTTTTTTAAGGTTGTTTTTGTTAAGCTATGGCGAATTACTTGATAAATACGTTTGTGCGGCTGTGTAATTACCTCCAAGAACCATCTCATGTGGCACGATTTCAGAATCTGTGCGGCATTAAAGGGACCTTTTCGGATAAACCAACCAAGGGGGACAACCAACTTTTAGCGGACGGCTTCGCCAAACGACCCGAAGGAGAGGACTACTCCTGTCTGAGGGACAGAGACGATGTGTGGCACAAGGGAGAGGACGCAAAATTGGGTCTTCTTGGAAATGGGGAGTCTGTAGCAGAGATATCCACTGCTGGGGATTTCACCTCAACGCCGGTTAAAAGGATGAAGAGTGGTAAGGGCGGTGGCTTTGCCGGGCCGGTCGATGCCGTCAACTCAGTAAACGCGAGGGCGAAGCCCCTTCGTAAGAACTCGCTAACCGGGGACGCTGGCCAGGAATTCATCGTACAGAACAAGTTTCTGTTTTATCTGTTCACGTTTGGGACCGAGCTCGGCAATGAGATGTTTTTCATTGTGTTTTTCCCGTTCCTCTTTTGGAATGTGGATGCTCTGGTCAGTCGGAGGCTGATCGTGGTCTGGGCTTGGAATCTGTTTGTGGGACAGTCCACCAAGGATGTGGTGCGCTGGTCACGGCCGGCATCCCCACCTGTGGTGAAGGTGGAGGTGTTTTACAATTCTGAGTACAGCATGCCATCAACACACGCCATGACGGGAACTGCTATACCCTTCTGTCTCTTCCTCCTGTCATATGGACGATGGCAGGTAATCACCATGTAGCAATTTGCTTTCATTGTCTATTGGCCCAAGTGTGGCATGGCAGCCCAGATTTTAGTGACAAACATGAACATAAACAGAAAAGGGAACACATAGTGCAAAAGTATCACTTAACAAGGATTTATAAACTCCATACAAGCCATGTCTATCCCACAAATGGTAATGAACTAACGTGGGGACTTCTCTTGACATGTAAAAATGGATGCCGTACTGATAGTATATTAATGTTGATAGCTAGTTTATTAACATACGAGTCAATAATAATACGTTATGACACGTAAATACTTAGGGGTGTGGAGATTCTTAATTGATATTGTATTTGAAGATCAAGATAACCAGACTTTTTTTATGCCAACCTCACTAATCATTAACTTAAACGCCAACCCCAACACAATGCTGTGGAAAAGCTTTAAGGAAAATCCTGGAATCATTCACATGTGGCCTTGTGTCCAATCATTCCATTTAACTGATAATCCTTTTCAGAGTGAGATAAAGTCAATCCATTAACAGCATAATCTTGAATTGCCAGATTTTAAGAAGTTCAAGCAACTGGTAGTGAGAAGTACAAGTATCTGTCATTTGATGAAGGCCTCTCACAAGAGATGTAAGAGATCCTTCTGTGTCACAACAATAGTCCAAAATAACATAGATTGCATGGGTGAAGATACAAGATTTAGATGAGTACTTTTGCTTATTTCAGTTTTTATTTGACTGAAAGTAATGGTGCAGACAGGGAAATGTTCTCACTTGGGTGGGAAGGTCATTCCTGTTCAGCATCATGACTGGGATGGAGCGATGGCCAGGTTATAGCTGGGAATTGAGAGTGATGTGTGTTGGTTGCAACATGTATTGCTACGCTTGAAAAAAAAGACAAAATTCCAAATGAGAACATTTTGAAAAGGGGTCGATGCTTAGAATATGATCCACTGCTGCATTCATGAAGCAGCCACAGACAGAGCCATGACCAGGAGGTGGCCTCTTGGTTTATGAAAATGAAGCATCAAATTCAGTCATTGGAGAAGATTAAGAGTGAAAAGGAGAACACATGTCAGAGGTTGGAGACCATCAACAGCTTGGAGAGAGAGGAAGTGAGAAAGCCTGAGTCAGTCAAAAAAAGGCTGATGTCAGAATTATGCCTAAGCTTTCCATAAAATGAACTTCCTCTACTCTTTCAGGGACCAAATAGACTAGATCCAAGATAAATCCCATCTGAATGGAAAGAGTTAATATGTATTATTACCTCAAGGACAGATATTTTTTTCTCCATTCAGGGAATGATTTATCTTTGATATTTGACATGACTCCTTCTCCAATACTTCCAGCATAGTGGCAGCTGCAGCTTCAATACTGCAGTATTATGTTTTGTGATCATGAACATATAAGGGAAAATGCAATGAAACAAATATAACAAAACAATCTCACATACATATATTTATACAGACTAATGCGGAAAGTGTAAGTTTACAAACCTGTTAGCATTCCTATTAATGGCTTTTTAAATGGTTACTCATGTCTTTTTTACACTCAGTGCCTTAAAAAAAATCTTCATTCTCTGCACAATTGTATGATTATCTGATTATCTTTATGCTCTTTTTTTCCCTAGTACCCCTTTTTTCTTGGCTTTAGCATGGCTCTCTGCTGGAGTCTCCTGGTCTGTGTGAGTAGAGTCTACATGGGTATGCACTCTGTTCTGGTAAGCATTTTAAACATGCAGTTCCTCTCTGATGTGAAAATTAGCAAAGAACCTGGGTCCACCCAGACCCACACTGCCATTAAGAGACACATATCCGCACACCTACATGGGATAATTTAGTTTAGGCACACTTCCAGGCCAGACTCCCAGTGTTACAGCAGCCATGCAGTTAATTAAAAAACTTTGCTATTACTGTAATTTTGGTGTTGTTCACTATTACAGTTAGGGAAGAATTATTCTGCCTCCAACAACCTTAGTGTCATACCCTATGTATTGTGTGCATTGGCTGTTGGCGAGTGTCACTGAGTTAACATTGCACAATATCACATGTACCTTGGATGGTTGTAAATGTCATGGCCTGACACACAACCTTGGCATACCCACCTAATCTCACATTTTTTTATGATCTGTGAATTTTCTATATTCTTTGACTGGTCTGATGTTTATCTTTAGAAGAGCCTGCACATCGGTCTGAACCAGCAGATTTAAGTAGGCTAGAATCTGTATTCAAAGCCCTAGAGTTGACCTAACCATGCAAACATTTCAGTATCATCAAAAACATGAAAATTCCACAATATCAAAGTGATTGATCCAGTACCAAATTCCCCATGTTTCCTTCTCAGTGTTATACTTGAGTAATAAAGAGAGCTGTATGGTTTATCCGAAATATACACTCACTGTCCATATTTCTCACTGTGTCCACATAAGTCCTATATCTTTACATTAACTGGTTTTGCATAAGCCATTTACAACCACCAGATAAGAATAGATTAGATTCCTTAATAGCTTTATAACCAGGGTTAATGAGGTTTCTTCAGGTTAAGTATGTTCAAATGCTATAATCTATTTATATGCATATCACAATGAGATTTTGAGTGGGAGTTTTCCCCATTCCATTTTTAATGTTTCTATTTATTTCTTTTGTGTGAAAATAGTTGTCACTTCAATGGCATATTTTGTGAGGGAGGGCCCTATAGCACCTCCAACCGGTAATGAGTTGGACAAGACCAGCAAAGTGTCTATTTGATGACTTGATGTAAAGGATTTGAACTTGCGAGGGTGGTTGCCTCTGTGGAACACATTAGTGCACACAGCAGTTTTGCAGACTTTACTCTCCTCTGTTTTAAAAGGGAAATCCTGCTATCTGCAGGAGTTGAATCACACTTGAATGCCAGAAATATTTACCTAAATCAAAGTAAGCTTCATATAACTTTATTTGTGGACCCACACCTGACAAATATTTACAATCTGCAAATACTGAGGAATGAACTGCACTGATTGCTTGGAGCAACTGCTCCTATAACCACCCATAGGTTATCATTATCAGTACTCTCAGTAGTAGAAATTGCTTTACTTTAGACATACATTGTTCACAGTCACATTCATGTCCCTGTCTTTCAGGAGGTAATTACAGGGTTCCTGTACAGCCTTCTTGTCCTAGTCTTCTTCCAGCACGTTTTGGATAAAATAGACACTTTCTACATGGTTAACCCCTACGCTCCACTTGTCATTGTGCTGTCACACGTCAGTCTCGGTCTGGTGGCCTTCTCTCTGGATTCCTGGAGCACTTCACGGGGAGACACGGCTCAAGCCCTGGGCACTGGTGTCGGGGCAGCATTGGCTACTCACGTAAACCATCAGCTGGGGCTGCTAGTTGATCCACCACTGACCATGCTACCTCTAACTTTACCACCCATGAGCATGACCTTGGTGATACTCTCCCTACTGCGCTTCCTCATTGGAGTAGTTGTCCTACTCATCACAAGGATGGTGATGAAGGCAATAACTATTCCATTTTTATGTCAAGTTTTTGGGTTGCCTTCAAGTGATGTAAGACAAGCAAGGCAGCACATGAAAGTAGAGCTGCCATACCGTTACATTGTCTATAGTGTTGTGGGTTTCAATTGTGTCTTTCTGGTTCCACTCCTGTTCACCATCTTAAACCTTGCCTGAGTGTTGTTTTGAAAAATTCAATATGTACCACTGAATATGTACCACTCTCTACATGGTGAAGCCAAATGAAAAAGAAAAAAAAATAGGATATTCTGCAAATGATTTTAAAGACAACCGTCTGGTTTTCTCCTTAGTAGAAATTCAGTTAAGATTCAAGTTCATAGCTGAAATAGCAACACGTTTCATTAACCAGCATGAAGCTCAGCAGAACCTTAGTTAATGAATCTGTGAAATATACTGTAACAATGCCTTTATTTAATAAACTATACAACAGATTCTAGTTTATATTAATTTTACAATAAATATTTATTCAGAATGACCTGGATGGATTAAGGGGGGAAAAAGATCATTAAAGTGATGTTATGAGTAAATCTAACCCAGTATATGTCAGTAGATCAATCTGAGGGATGTATGGAGGATAAAAGAATCACTATCCATATCCTGGACATTTATGGAAGTACACATATTTTTTAGGGTATTTCGGATAGAGCTTATAACCACTTAACCAATTTTTTTATAATGCTATGACTTTTGTTATGATCACTGGTGTAGACATAAACTTAGGGGAGATTCTTTTGCTTTCCATTTGTCTTTCAGGGAATTTGACATGGATATACTGGATGTACATTAGTGATTGAGTTAAAGATTTGCACTGAACTGCAATGCTTTGAAAATTAATTATTGATTATGGCTGATCCAAATGAAAAAAATAACAGTTGAGCTTATTTTGTGGCTTATTAATTCTGTTCAATTTTTTTTATATAAATACTAGCCAACCAAATCAGACTTGAATATCTCATCGAAAAGCATTTTCTACTTCAATGACAACTTAATGGCACATGGCATCGTTTTACTTCTTTCATTCAACCTTTATTTAACCAGGGAAGAAACTAATCGAGATTGAAAATCTCCTTCACAAGAGTGTCCTGGCTGAGGTTAGCAGCAGCTGACAAACAAAAACTTGCTACAATGAAAAATGGTATCAGCACATGCATTTACAGTGTTAAAAGCAAAGGAAGGATAGAGAGTGCAGCTGTTTTTCAAGTTTAACTTCACCCCAGATAAACAAATTAGGGCTATCTTAAGAGAGGATTACAAGAAAAGCGCAAAATAACAAAGCCTCCTTTCTAATTTCAGTGCAGACATTAGGAAAAGACAATAGAACATTGTTCTGAGAGTCCAGGGAACACCCTCTAGAATTGCTTCCACACACATAAATACATGAGCGAGGAAGCCAAAGGCCAAGAATTCAAAAATATATCAGTAGCTAAGCCTACACATTTTAGTGCAGACCACCCAACCCTGGAAAGAAGAGTGCAGCGATGAGTCAGAGTTTTTGAATTTGTGATTATCTTCAGCACACCATGGTAGATCATCAACTGACAGACGACATTTGGCAGATGCATGTCAATACAAAAGTGTGTGTGTGTGTGTGTGTGTGTGTGTGTGTGTGTGTGTGTGTGTGTGTGTGTGTGTGAGAAAGAAAGAGAGCCTTTATATCCCTGAGGGCTGCAGAAGATACAGCCCTGAATACCAACTCATGGAGCCCCTATAGAGCTTCAATTATTGATTATAGACTAGCGTACTCCGCCAACAACGCCAGCATACATACCGCAAGGAGAACAATCATCAGGGGGAATCATAGCCATATATAGCTTCACTGTACGCCAACATGTTCAGACGCAAACAGTTCTGTAACCATTGTTCTACACCAAGTTTCCGGAGAGCCAAAAGTGTTTAACCCTTAAAGTAAAACCTGGTGGGATTCTTAAAGAGCCTCTGTGAAGGAGGTCGCTTGGTAGCACTGTGTCACCACCTGGGTCGGCTCTGTTCTGATGAGCATTCACTGTGAAGGTGGATCACGCAGAAGATGGAAGATGGGTGTGAGATGTGTGGGTTTTCTAAAAGTGGCAATTGTGATTTATCTGCGGTTGACAAGCCAGTGACCATTTCACATGTGAGTTGTTCCCCTTAAGTGGACTCTCGCTGGGCCGCTGGCTCTGACATGTGCATCTTTTTACATCAATGTCACCATTCATTGCACCACGCCAGATTATAGCTTTAAAATGATTCTCATCTGCAACCCCTGCATGTCATTTTGATGGTGGGAGGAAACCAGAGCACCCAAGAGAAACCCACACAGACATGGGGAGAACATGCAAACTCCACACAGACAGGACCTGGGACAGGATTCGAGCCGAGGACCTTCTTGCTGTGATTCAACTGTGCTAACCACTGCACCACTGTGCCAATCTCAGTAGTTTATTACTTCCACTTGATTTCCTTTGTCTAATAGGGAGCCAGCTCCGTCATTACAGATGGAAGCTGGAGAAGCCACCCAGCAGTCTCATCGTGACCCAACGGTGACCTCGCCATCTTCTACTACACCTAGGCCCAAATGAGATCCGGCAGTTACTCTGTTTTACACCCCATCTACCTTCCAGTCATGTCTTCTCACAGACATGCCCTGTGCACAATTGTGCTTACACACACACGCACACACGTGCACACACACACACACACACACACCTAATCTTAATTTACATCACATCACAACTACGTAGTCATGAACAATCAGCCCACACAAATTAGCCTGCCACGCATGGCGGAGTGAAACTCAATGTGTATGTTATTATATTAAAACAGATGTGAGTGGTGTTTTCAGTCCTCCTGCTTTCTTCCCTTATAAGAGTCGCCTCTCTTTTTCTTCCCATTGTGCCAACTGAAATATAACACTGGAGTGTGATAATTGATATTTGGGGCAGTTCTGGTTCATGGTATACAAAGGAGGGGGCAGAAACAACAAATAAAGCAACATCACACACTGAAAGAGGTTATGTTTGGTGTGATGATTGCTGCAAACAGTTCTATTTTACAGGGCAGGCCTTTCAACAATCTGAGAGCCCTGCGACACTCCGCACTCTCATCCCATCTGTTGAGAGCCAACAGTGGCAGGCCCTTGGACTCCTGTCTGTCCGTCCTTGTGACACTGAGTGGCCTCACAACACGGTTCCCATGTTACGCCTGACCTCCGACTGGCCAAATAACACCTGACGGCTTTTTACAGCATGGAGCTGCTAGGCATATAAAAGCCCCAGATAAGGGGAGGGGGCCTTGTTATTCATCCACAGCCTTATTTTAGTGCCACAGTCACTAATCTCATGTTATGTGTGAGAGACACAAGGATGAAGCCCTGCACACAGGGATGATGAGAGAGGCTGCAGGCTATGGAGCAGGATCATTTATATTCAAAGTTTCTGACGAGGTGACAAGTGGGGTGAAAATAGGCAAAGGTCATTTAAAGCCAGTGACTCTACCAAGAGTAAATAAAAATTGATAATACTATTTTCTTTCAAAAGTGTTAGTCAGGCGCACACACATTAAGCCAGTTTTGTGGTTCCTACAAAGGTCTCCATGTTGCTGGCCTTGAGGTTTGTCCATAGTTAGCGATGGCAGGCTTGGGATGGAGTCACATAATATCTGTGGGGTGGTGTGAGGGACTTGTCCTTGAGGCAGAGTGTGACTGTGTAAGTGTGTGTGTGTTTCAATTACCATCTGTGGCCTGGTCGCCCATCCAGCAAGCTGTTGCCAGGATCCTCCTTAGAGAACACTTGATAAGGCCATACGGGGACTCCTTTGGTCACATATACATCCTGTTGGTAGCACAAACACATGTGTAAAATATTTAAAGTAAATTTAAGGCTGAATAGTCAGATACTGATACATTATAAACATAACACTGTATAAATCCCTGAAAAGTGGAAACCGTCAGTAACTACAAGCAACCGAGGGTGCTATTTATAACTTCACAAGGCAACCATCGAATTAGACCTGATGGCAACGATGACGACATGAGGCTGACGCACAATCTCACAGCACACGGAGCTTGTCGGTCTGTGCCTCACCACTGAAACTAAACTTCTACACTCCACTCGTAGAACTGATTTGATTTCACTTGACATTATGTTACTACTATACATAAAAGGTTAAGAAAACACAGGATGCAGCAATTTCCAATACAGGACCATCCTGTGTTATCAGGGACAGGTGAAATACACTTAAGAGCAGCACCTTGTTAGCATGATAACAAGGTCACCAAGTCCATCAGATCATTAGCTTCATAAAACTTTCAAAAATACGTGATGATGTCACTTTGTTTTCCAATCAATATTAAAATACCAAATGACCACTGGGGCTGCCATCATTATCAGTCTTGGGCCTTGATGAATATCTATTTGGTTGATTATTAAAAGGGATCCTCTAGTCACAGCAGGCCGATGTGACCAGGCAAAGGGAAGCTTGGAGTCTCTACTGGAACTATACCTCAATGACCTGATCATGGATAAGCCGTTGACACTGGATGGACAGTTGATAAAGAACAAGTAATCATAAGTTTATGAAAAGGTATTTAATACTGCAGTAGAACGTTTGTGTGCGTGTCTATACTGCATGCCTTTTGTGATATTAGCTCAGTTCTAGACTGCATGCTTTGGGGACTGATGAGCCCGAGGGTACGGGTTCAAACTCACCACAGGGCATTAGGAAGGACATCTGACCTTAATCCACCTAACTCCATCCAAGTCTGTGTCCACCCCAACAAAGTGGGGACTGATCGTGACACATAAAACAGACCTCTTATTATCCTCAAAACATTAGGTCAGTCCGAAGAACAAATTATCTCCTCTATTGAGTGTTCATTTCATGTCCTCTTCCCTCTTATAACAACAATTCCTTTGGGTCAAGGTGGCTCAGTGTTAAGAGTGCATGCCTCAAAGTTGAGCATCAGGTTCGAGCCCACCAAAGGGCATCAGAAATGGGTATCCAGACTTAAATTCTCATGCTTATTAAATGTGAGGGATACGCAGTAAAGTGTTTTGAGAGGTTACTAGACCAGAAAAGTATTATATAAAAATGAGTCATTTTACTCTCTCTAAAGAAGTATCCAATGAAAGCTATGTTGGATAAGTCTCTCTCTCTCTCTCTCTCTCTCTCTCTCTATCGCTCTCTCTCTGTCTGTCTGTCTTTCTCTCTCTCTCTCTCTCTCTCTCTCTCTCTCTCTGTCTCTCTCTCTCTCTCTCTCTCTCTCTCTCTCTCTCTCTCTCTCTCTCTCTCTCTCTCTCTCTCTCTCTCTCTCTCTCTCTCTCTCTCTGTCTCTCTCT
>OMLC01036823.1:0-10907 GCA_900302585.1 Regalecus glesne
AAATCGGGTCACAGAACTGCTGGAGCCTATCCAAGCATTCATTGGGCAGAAGGCGGAGCATGATCCTGCACAGGTCACCTTCCCATTATACAGCTTTATGTCAGTATATCTACTATCTTTCAGGAATAGAGCCCGCCAGCGAAAGAATTTCATACGAGTATACTTGTACAACCAGAGTGACAAATGTCTTAAATCTAAAAAGGCACAGAGCTTGAGGCGTCAATCAGTTTGGTTTTTCTGTCCTGCAGCACAGCCTCTGTATCCTCAGCTTATTTCAGGCCACTGTTTAAAATTCCAACTGATACAGGCACAAAGGATTTCTTAAATGGATTCAATTTGCACCACTGAGCAGTGTATC
This sequence comes from Regalecus glesne, assembly GCA_900302585.1. NCBI lineage: Eukaryota > Metazoa > Chordata > Actinopteri > Lampriformes > Regalecidae > Regalecus > Regalecus glesne. The sequence goes on from OMLC01036823.1 coordinate 359, forward strand.
GTCTGCCTGATGGCTACAGCTCACACTGAGAGTGCAGAATACGGGATGGATAACAGAGGATTCTCTTTCGGGGCTGCTGGAGCTCTGTGGCAGAGTGTGCGCATTGGGAACTGACGAGCCAGAGGCTGTGGTTTCAAACCCACCATGAGGCATCAGAAAATCCATCCGGCCTTAATCCCCCAAGCTCCAACTGAGAATTCAATGGTTGATGTAAAGGGAAAACTCTTGACTAGTTTCCAAGTGACAATAAAGATGTTGATCCAATGGCACGAATAATATCGAGGCCACACGACCAGCCACACGACCAGCAGGGCCCTCAGACCTGAGAGAGTACTGAGGGACCGCACCTATCTTGTGGATACATGGAGATAGAGAACTTTATGAGAATTCTCTTCAGCTGGGCAGAATTGTTGGAATTCTCATAAAGTTCTGTGATGAGTTATCACCACAGCTTCAACATGTAACCGACAGGACCAGAGCGCTGAAGAAGATCTCTCCATTTTTCTCTCATTAGTTAGGACATTGATCAGTTTGCATACTCAAGTATGCCCTACCTACTGTGGGAGAGTCTAGGGTTACATGTCATGACTGGTCCCCATGCTGTGGGGGGGGACATGGACCGAGATGGAGCTTGGGGATGATTAAGGCTGGACGCTGGCTGCCTCTGGCTCATCAGTTCCCGAAGCACGCGCTCTACCACTGAGCTGCCGTGGCCACCTATGCATGGAGATAGTTCTGTTCCTCTCTTATTAGCTATGGCATTGATTTGTTGGCACAGTAAAACAGGCATACACCTACTGTACAGTTCAATACCCGTTCTTGTTCCACAATCTAAGTAATTAAATTTTCATATCTTCAACTCTGCAGTCATTTTTAATCATTTGTTGGTGCCTGTAGGTGTTAGTTTGTTACCATAGCAACATGAATGGTACAGCAACAATCACTGCGGTAGAGGGTGTCCTCGTGGATACGCATTATCTACGGCGGCCGTAGCTGCAACTCGTCGTCGATTTAGAGAAGAAAGAAGAAGAAAAGGGAGACAGCTCATTTTCTGATTGTGTTCTCACAATGACATGCGTCCTCTGCATTTAACCCATCCTGTTGTATAGGAGCAGTGGGCCGCTGGGGACCAAATCCAGTTCATCTTTTTTCCCTACTGCCTTGCTCAGGGGCACAGGCAGGAGTATCAACCCTAACATGCATGTTTTTGGATGATGGAACAGTTGTAAATATTTATCACTAGGGTGGACGCAGCCAATCCTGGCCCAGGGCATCAACCCAACAATTTAACATCCTGCTGGTGGAACCGGTGTTATGGAATTTTACAACTCATCTGCTGAATCTGTCTCCCCTTGGCATGAACCGGTTCCAGTTAGCATCAGGCTAACCCAACCTAGCCTCACGCCAAGGGGAGTCAGATTATGTGTGTGAGTTGAAATATTCTACAACACCGTGTCCAAATGGATTTGGAGCTTGTATACATGCAGACATTACCCAGCCCGGCCTACGGCCTCAGTTTGTCTACATCCACACACAGGCTGCAGCTGGTCGGGAATTAAATGATTTATATTCAGTGATGATTATAGATTCTGTCCTCCGTCAGAGAGATTCAAGACCAGTCCAAATAATTTCCTAGCCAAAGCCCCGGAAGCTCGATGTTGACTACAGCGATGATCCCCACAATATATAGAGATAACGTCTTTAGAATTATGATTGTTTCCCTTTGGCGTGTTCGGGGCGCCGGGTGACGGAGGCTTAACATAGGAGAAAAAGTGAATGTAATCGTCCCGGCTTTGTTAAAAAATAAAGACACCTCTTGGAGCCATACATCTTCTAGTCTCGGACACAGGTTCCATTTGAAAGCTGCAGCCAGACGGTTGCCTGCTGTGTCGTCATCTGCCAGGTGTGCAAACGTAATTCACCTTGTTAATTTCGGGATGCTGGATGTTCCCGTATCTCCTTAGCAACCACCACCACCGGCAAACTCTTGGGGGCGAGTGCATCAACTAGGGGCGTTTCCAGCGTAGGATGGTGCAGCGGAGCTTCCCATGCCTCACTGGCCACAGCAGTGCAGACTTCAGACACATTGTGACTGAACAGGGTCAGTTCTCAGCTTTACGAGCTGACTTGGTTTCACGCAGGCCCTGGAAACGTGGTAAGCATGGCTGACATGCACCGCGGACACTTCAGCGGCATTCCTGCCATTCGGAAATATGTTCACTCCGAGCATTTTCATTTCGAGGGAGCAGAACACACTGCATAGAATATAATAAATGGCCTCCGTTAATCGCACACATGCCTATGAGCTAAATATAAATGTCACTGAAGGAAGTCCTGTGCCGGTCATTTACTAACTGAGGTAAATCAAGCGTGGTTATAAGCCACCCCAATGCATATTGCTGCCCCGAGTTGTGTCGTAAGTTAGATCTCCTTCACTGCTGCAGACTTTTCAGAATTGTACATCTCATGGGGGGGTGGCTTGAGTCAAGGTAACAAAGCTGCCAAACCTATTCCTGCAGTTACTCCCAAGCCCTCACTCTACCTTACTTCACCTCCCTTCACTTATCAAATTCCAAAAGTATAGCATACACATATACTGGACTGTACAGTGTGTGGAAGGGGGCACAGCTCAGGAGGTGGGGCGGCCATCTAGTTATCGGGAGATTGGTAGTTTGAACCGAAGTAGCAAGACATTGAACCCCTAACTCTAACTGAGATGGAGGGGTAACCTGTTCAGGGTGTGGCTCCGCCTTTCGCCCAGGGAGCACTGGGATAGGCTCCAGCATGTCTCCATGACCCGACCTCAGAAAGCGGCTGGCGATGGATGGATGGATGAACACTAGGTAGGCTAGCACACTGGACCTCAAGCGTAGTAAATGATAAATGGACTTGTTGTGATAAATCACTTTTTCTAGCGTGTTTACTGCTCGAGGCGCTTTACATTGAATGGCCCAAGAGACCTGCTAGCATGTTCTTTGATATCTCTGGTCCATTCTCTGCAGCATTGCATTTTATTGCACATTTTCTCCTGTGAGTAGTCACTCCTGTGTTTACCTGAAGATAGGTTTGTGTTGTGTCGTCATTCTGCGTGAAGTCCCTATGAGAGCTACGGAACTGGAGTCAAAGAACACATATGTGAGAACCAACATGGCCAATCAACTGATTCTGATTGGTTGAAAGTAGAGCCGAACAACTCGTGCTATCCAACGTATATCAATATTGCAGTTTCTAGAGAGAAGCATGTATTTAATAAATGCTCTCTGATAAGAAGTTTCTCTTCTCCCCAAATTCCTTTAAAATGCACACGGGCACGGAACACAACAGCACGAAGACGAAGCGCCCGACACACAGAGGCCTCCCTCAAGCCCAAACATTGGCCCGTTATGTAAGCAGGCTCGTCATCGGTGAGGGATCCAGTGGGCTGTGAGTTATTCCCTCAATCCAGCGTCAGAGAGCTTCTGAAATCACTCACTTCACCAACCCAGAATGATGCGGTTGTAAAACACAAATGCGGACAAATGATGGTGAGCCAGACCAGGTGCGAGGTGCTAGCCAGGGGACGGTTATGTAGGTACGTACAACATCCGCTCACTGGACTCTCCTGAAGAAATGTCAAGCAACTGAGAGGCTCTAATGAGGAAATCATTTGCAATTCATGCATTGTTTAGAAGGCTACAGTATCGAGCTGTTGTGCAGCGGCTGAAGCCCAGCTAGTTATTTATTCACGAGGTCAGTGTCGCGCACTTCACACCGCTAACATGCCTGGCCGATGTGGCTGGTGTGCTCAAGGTCAGCTCGGAGCAGAGGGGGTTGAGCGCTTGCTCAAATAACCAGAGCGGAGTGGTGAGCGGAAAGCTGTCAGTGCTATCTTTCAAGATAGAGCCACAAATCTGATGTTTCACAAGTTAGCCTCTCCATCATGGCATCTTGTTGGACGAGTCAACAGCAGCCAAATGTAGACATGACGAGGGGCGGCATAGCCCAGGAGGTAAGGTGGTGGTCTAGTAATCAGAAGCTTGGTGGTTTGATCCCGGCTCTTTCAGAAAGAGAGTTGAAGTGTCCTCGAGTAAGACAACAAACTCTCAACTGTTTGGGACAACGGATGAAAATGAGCCCGGTGGCTAAATCTGGCATATTTTCATTCTAAGTGTTCACTGGTATCCACTGTCCCTTTAAATGAGATTATTATTATTATTATTATTACTATTATATGCAGAGTTTCCTATAATAGATTAGCGCAATAATATTACTATTACTAATAATGATCATCATCTCCTTTATGTTGGAGATTCAAACCCACTCCGGGGTGATAGGAAGGGCATCCAGCCTTAATCCCCCATCCTCCATCTAATTCTGCATCCACCCCCACACCGTGGGGACTAATCGTGACATGTGAAATGGACCTCTCAGCTCCAGACAACAGCAAAAAAGATCCGGTTTTACTGCTCAGATGATAATTCACCACGATTCCCAAGGCTTTTCTATCACTAAGTTGGACCAACGAAATGATGAAAACCAAATCCATCACAACAGCCCACATTCGGGCGCAGCAACAACCGAAAACGAGCTCCCCTCCAAGAGAGTAAATGGTGTTCGATAGGAGTGGAGTCCACTCAACCATGAAAGAAAGTTACCGATGAAATGTAAGAGAAAGTTGGCTTCATGCATGCTAGACTGAGTCTGTCAGCACATTACTTAAAACCACGCACTGACATCCTAATACCGGACTCGGTCAGGCTGTTGAAGCAACGCCATCCGCTCGATACCTCCCATGCTATTCAGCCATTTACACCTCCATGTCAAGTTATGAGTTTCAATTACAGACGTGAGGAAGATCAGGACATTATTTGGCCAAGGTATGAGAGAGGACGAACAAGGATAGATGGGACACAATTATGGGCTGTATATTTTGTGACATAATTTCTCAACATATGCCCCGAGGCTTTATGGGCAATAATGTGACATCAATCATAACAGCTAAGTGGTTAGCTTCAGCCATGATGTATGGCAAAACTCAATAAATCTCCCACTTAGCCATGTCAGGTAGTGGAGGAGAAGGACGTGGACACACAGACAGGAAAGCTTGTTGACAGCAAAGGACACAAGCTGATAAAAAGATGAAGAAATAACTAATGATGATGTTTTATGTAGATGGACATACATATTTACAATATGTTTTATTGTCCATAGGGGGCCACGGTGGCTCAGTGGGGAAGGGTATCCAATCTAAATCCTCTAAACTCCATCTAAGTCCATGTCCAGGCCCACGATGTGGGGACTAGTCAGGTTATGGTGGAGAGGACCTCATGTGGGACTAAGCAGAGGAAGCCTAAATTCTGCTCCCAATGTTAGGTCATGTGGACTCTATATACACACACACACACACACACACGTGTATGATAGCGTAATTCAGTAGCATGTCATAGACATGGACATATTGCATCATAATGTCTTTAGATTTTCATCATTTCCAATCTTCTTCACCTCACAGTGAAATACTGCATGATGCAAACTCCTTTGTACTGCCCAGCTCTCCCACACGTTATCTGTTCAATGGAGCCATTCAAGACTTTCTCCCATTCATCAGGGGCAGCATAGCTAAGGAGGCAAGGGCTGATTTGGTACTGGGATCATCTTGTAATTGGAAGATTAGTGGTTCAAAGCCGTGGTTCCTTAGGAAAGTCTGTCACAGTGTCCTTGAGCAAGACACTGGACTCTTACTTGCTTTTGAAAACGGATGAAAATCAGCCTATTAGCTGAATCTGGTGCATTTACATCCTAAATATTCATTGATATGCACTGTCCCTATAAAGGAGATTATTACTATCGTCATCATTATCATTAAAATCACAACCCCAGTCGAAGAAGAGTTTTTGAGAACAGTGGCACCACTCCCATAGCACGCAGACCAAAAGCACTGGGATCAAGTTCTCATTTATATTAATGATAGAGAGTCTATGCTGACTAAAGCCCCTGCATTTGAAATGCTCTCCCTTCAGCAGGTTCGTAAGAGATGCAGTAAGTGTTCGGTGAACTGGTGTGGCCTGCCGTGCTGCAACCGAAGCCACATGGTAGCCTTGCCAGTGGTCAGGCTGGTTTCTGGAACATTTCCATCATATGAGAACGTTCTCATCAAGATGCTGTTTATTCAAATGGGAACCCACAGAAATGCTTGTCTTTGGCATGAGAAGCTCTTTCGGGACATCCCCAGCTAGTGTAAATCACAGATATGCTATTTGTCTGTTGATAATATTTAATTTTCACACATCCGTCCATCAATCCATCATTTCATCATCAACCTCTTATCCGAAGTTGGGTCATGGGGTCATGCTGGAGCCTATCCCTGCACTCATTGAGTGAAAGGCGGGGAGACACCTTGGACAGGTGATCAGTCCATCTCAGAACTCGAGCAGTTAGGGGTTCAGTGTCTTGCTAAGGAACACTTCAACACCGCACCTTGGTAACACCTGCAGGGGCCGGGAATCAAACCACCAATCCTCCGATTAGTAGATGAACCCCTCCTACCCCCTGCTCCTGTTCATGTTTCAATCTATGTGTTGAAAAGACTCAAGTACAGGATGAGAAAGAGAAAGAGAAATCCATTTTAAATGTCCACCGGTAAATGTTCAAGATGAATCAAATGGCCTAAAATGATGAAGCTGAACTCAAATCAGCCCTGACGTGAACAAAGTGCAGGAGGCCATGGAAACTCTGGTCAGCACTTCAGATTAGGATGATGAATTAAAAGACAAAATAAACCAAACGTGACCCAGGCAGCCTGGTTTGGGCTACCTGTGGAACCAAAGGCACATTTGACTCACAGCTCAATAAAAATCTCATTTTCTTTTCGGACAGGTTCGCACAGTAGGCACAAGCTGTGAATCTGTGTGACAAACTGACAGAGGGAGGAAAAAAAAACCCTCCTTTGCAGTGTCACTGTCACATCCCTTAGATGCCGACTCCTCTGGTGCCCTGACGCCTTCAGCAGAGCCTCAGACACAGAGAAACGTTCCTGCTTTCACTTGGCTTTCAATAAGGCAGCGTTCCATCCCCGGAGAGATGTGAAACTTTACATACAGCACACGGAACGACAACAAACTTCAGTTTTTGTCATGCGATTCAAATAGGAATTTTCCATCCATCCATCCATCACTGGCGGCTTATCAAAATGGAGCCACAGGATCATGCTGGAGCCTGTCCTAGTGCTCACAGTGCAAAAGGTGGGGAACACCTCGTCTCAAGGGTTGAGCAGTTAAGGGTTCGGTGTCTCTTTCAAGGCTAAAGACATTAAATTCTATTTATTCTTGCGGAGCTTCTTGATCCCCCTCTGGCAGCTTTTCATGGACTAGTTCTTACAGAGCATTTTTCTAATCTAGCGACCACCCAAAGCGGCTGACAATGAATGCCTCACATCTACTGAGCATGGGGGATTAAGGCTGGATGCCCTTTATCTGTCAGCCCGCCGTGGGACAGGAACCCGCTGTGCCCGACTTGAGGCCGTGCGGTCTACCCCTGGCCTCTGTGGTCCGGAGCCCATGAAATAGCCTCTCACCAAACAATGGCAATGTTTTCGGGGCAGCGTTGGGCAGTTGTGTCGTAACCAGAGATTGGCAGTTCAATCTGTGGCTCCTGCAGAAGCCATGGCGAAGGGTCCTATAGCAAGACGCTGAACCCCGACCCCGACGCACGACGCCTGTCGCACCTATACAATAGGACGGGATAAATGCAGGGAACGCATTCCAGTGATCTTGGTCAAGTGGCCATAAAACAATTCTCATATTTTTATTTTACATTTAAAGTTAAAGGACAGTTAAATGACTTTTCAGGGAGTTTCTCTTTATCTGATGTGAGGGTCTAAGGAGAGATTGCTGTGCAACTGAAAGGCCCACTGGGGTAACTGGGTAATTTGTGGTATGAGCTATACATATGAGATTCCCTTGACTTGTACTGGAACAGGGAGAACAACTGCATCGAGGTGCTCGGGGAGCATTTAGGGGTTCAGTGTCTCGCTTAAGGACAACGCCACAAACCTTCCGCAGGGGTCGGGGATCAACCCACCGAATCCCTGACTGCTCGACGACCACCCCACCTCCTGAGCTGTGCCGCCTGTCGCTGTTCTCTGTCACGGGATGTGAAGGCCGCGTGTAGATCTATTCAACTGAACATGAGGCTCTGTGCAGAGGGTGAAACAAGTCTCGCTGGTAAATAAAGTATATTTCTGTCTCGGTCACTGAAATAGTCATTTATTTTCTGAATGCCATCTTTCTTCGCCGCCTTTATTATTCCTACTCTCTTTGTAATGTCTTTAGCTTGGATACACACGTCGTACTTTCCTCCAATGTAAGGTTTTCGTTAATAACCTTTGCGGATGACGAGGACATGTAAATGAGTTCCTCCATTGAGGAGATGATGAATTCAATCTCAGCCAACCGTCACAACATCAGTCAAAAGAAAATCACTGCAGCTGCTTATGGGGAAAGTGCAGTGAGGGCATTCCACTGAGCATCCCAACAGCAGATTGTTCACTTTGACGGTACGAGACAAGCTTAGATTTAGATCCATCCCTACATCCATCCGACACCTAACACCCATCTGGGTTCAAGTCGCAATGCTATGGGGAAACCTGTCCAAGCGGTCACTGGACAAAAGCCGGGGTAACGCCCTGGACAGGTCACCACTCCACCTCAGGGGGTTGGGCACTTAGGCGTCATGGTCTTTGCTCGAGGACACCCCAAAACACTTTCTCAGGGGCCGGGGATCATGTCACCCATCTTCCAATGACTAGACTACCATCTTCTCAACACCAAAGCTCAATTCTCCCACAGTATAAATTCGTTTTTCTAGTTTATATTGATGTGTTCCTCTACTGCACTCATCACAGCAGGGATTCTCTAAGATTAGGTTTTTGCAAATGAGATTTCTTCAAAATTGAGATTAGAATTCCATCGAGATGTGTTCTTCCCTTTGCTTCAGGTGAGAGCAATTATTGTGAATCAATGGTGAAGAGCTCCAATGTTCAGCTGGATGTAAGAGGCTGCTGTCAGCGGAGAGTCAGGTAAATGGGCTCCATACGGCTCCCATCTCCCGTGGAATGTTGTAACAGGGGATGGACTGCCCGATCATGCAAGTCATGCCTAATGGAATTCATTTCAGACGCTCACGCTGACTGGCAGAGTAAAAGTCTGTCCTGTTTTGGATGCAAAACGTTATTTTCCGTTGCTTCCAGAGAACACCATGAATGACATCCACATTAGTACCGGTCTGACGCTCGAGTCTAGAGCAAGAGGATCCTCGTGCCACCGCGAGGAGAGAAGCCGGTACGACGTATGTTAAAGCATTCAGGCTCGGTTGTATGCAAGGCTGGTTCGGTGACCATTTCCAGATTTAACAAAGCAGAAATGAAAGGCGTGATTTATCTCTATCCAGCATATGTATTGAAATAAGATCAATTACTCAGAAGTAATAAGGAGGATCTGCGATTCCCAAAACTCCAGGCCTGGCTTACAGTTTGGACCGTCCAAAAAGATGGCGCTTGGCCCATATTGAGAACCAAGGCTAGGGTAGCTCGGCAGTAGAGTGCATGGCTCTCACCAGACACTGTGGGTTTGATCTCTCCTAGAGGCGTCAGGAAGGACATTCAGTCTTAATGCCACACGCCCAGCTATGTCAGTCCCCGCAGCTCCATGGGTGAGGACTTACTGTCATAATTTTACATTTTTGAGGGTATCATAGCTCTGGATGAAGGGCGGCCGTCTAGTAATGAGAGATTGATGGTTTGATCCCCAGTCCATGCAGAAAACTTGTCGAGGTGCCCTTGAGCAAGACAATAAACCATGCTGCAGCTGGGCTCTTGGCTCCTAAACAATAAGATGGGCTACACGCAGAGAACACGATGAGACCACAGCCAGAGGTCCATAGTTAGTGGGTCATAATTGGCTAAGCCTCACATGGGTATAGGGGTTAGGTTGGATAAAGTATTGTGGGTTCACTAGTGTCCCCCTCTGGGTGGTCCAGGCCTCTTGGTTAAGTGAAGGGAAAGTACTCTGCTTCATTCTCCTCTGACGGCCAAGCACTGTGCTTTCCCCACCAGACCATGATGTGTGGACTAGTGAGGGCTAGTGGTCATGTGACTTGGAGGAGACACATGCTACCACTTCCTCCTTCCTGTTGATGTTCTAGAGGGCATCAGAGAGACTGACCCAGCAGTAGGACACTCAGGGGATTCAGGTGGGGGAAAAAAGGGATAATTATTTTTTAAAGAAAAAGAAAATGGTGAGAGATGCTGGGAAGGAGAGACACAGGCAGGGGAAGATGAACAGGACCCACACAGTCTGGCATAATCCTGTGTATCAACTTGACTTTAGTTCGGTAGGTGCTGATACTGATGGCAGTCTTGCCTTTACTTGGCAGGGTCTCCAGAGACTCCAGCCCTATGGAATGGAGCACTCAACTCTCTGGAGGCCAGCCTCTCCCAACATCTATATTTACCACCTAGCCCCTGATTGGCCTGCAAGGTGTGTGTGTGTGTGTGTGTGTGTGTGTGTGCGTG
>OMLC01036825.1:0-11444 GCA_900302585.1 Regalecus glesne
ATATATAAACGGTATGAGAAACACAAAGTCACACAAAACCAAAGCACATTGTCAAGAGGTCACTTCAGGAGAAACTAGATCCATACCACACTCATGCTGAGGACTTTCAAGGGTACGAGCTGACTCTACCTAGCAGCGAAACACAAATTACTTCATGAATATGTAACAGGAAAGGCAGGGATGCAGCATCATGGATGCAGAGCACAACTGGGGTGTGACTCTATTGTGAACAGAACAACACGGGATCACTGTCTCGAATCTGTAATTGGAAGCAGGACCAGTACTGAAAAGGTCAGTTTTGACATGTCACGATTCATCCCCATGTTGTGGGGCAGGACTGCTATAGATGGAGCTTGGCAGATTAAAGCCAGAAGTCCTTTGCTACACACTGAAGTGGGTTTGAACCTGCAACCTCTGGTCATCAGTTCCCAAAGCATGTGCTCAGCCCACAATGAGGGATTTAGAAGAAAGCATCCCTAAAACGTCATACAAAACTCAATCAAACTGGCTGTGCAAAGGCTTTAAACGTCTGTTTGTTTGTATGTGGGTAAGAAGACAGGTTAAAGAGGTCCTTCAAATCCCAAAATCATCCAATGAATGCTCCATACGCAACCTGTATACTGATGACTCACACTCGCTAACCCGACAATCACGAGGCCTGAGATGGAGTTTCCTCTGAGAGCGTTCCCCTCAGAGGGCGAGTTGGCTGCCACTGAAAGACCACCACCCCATGCTGGCACACACATATCTCTCTGCAGTCCTTTAACATGAGAGATCTGAGTGTCTGGATCTGCTGCAGCAGACGTGTTAGTTTTTGGGTGTGTGGGCTGTACTCTGCAGTAGGTCGACGCTGACAAAAGATGAATTATTCAGGTCCATCTAGGGCCCTGCTGAGTCATTCTGTGTGGCAGGGATTCAACTCCACTGTCCTAGTCTTCAGCCGCAACAAGCAACAGACAACAAGCCTCTCCACCTTAAGAGCAGCTCGGTGAAGAAAAAAAAGTCTTTCACCTGAAGTGGTCATATGACAAGTGGACCAACACAGCACCACATTACTCTCATAGTATTGCCTGCAGTTCTATTTTCACCTTAGCCCAGCGTAGTGGATATATACCTGCAGCTGGAACTCAAGTGACCGGTGAACTTGTCCATAGTGATACCACAGTCACCCATGTACGACTGGAGTTGGAGCTCAGTGGAAGAGGAATGGTCGAGTGATTAGGGGACGTAAAGGCCTTAATGTGTGCCCAGGCACAGTGCAGGTCTATCAGTGAATGCACTAGTGTGAACATCCTCCATCGGATATGGGGGTCTCTTGGGTCCATGCCTTTCTTCTCCACTCCCCTCCACAGCTGCTGGCGGTAGATAAGACCACCGTCTGAGCCACCGCTGGGCTCATGAAGCAGCATGGATTAATGCCTCAACTGCCTCTCTGACTGGCTGGTTTGGCATACAAGCCTTTGCTGAGTTGTAGCCCCCGAAATAAATTTAGGAAAAATGTTGTTTTAAGGGACTTTGGGGGAGTAATCAGTAGAATGTTGACTTTATCATAGGAAAAAATGACCTGCATGTACCAGGGGAGGTTGGAGAAAGCTGTTGGTCAGAACCAATCTGGAACATGATAGCTTTACCCCATAATGAGATTTCCAGTTTCCAAACTCGGAGTTCCAGCCTGGTACTATTTTGGTAAACAACCCAGTAAAGGCAGCACCGTCATCTAGAAATCCAATGGTGCTCCACAAAACTACAGATCCCCGTTCATTCGTCAAGTTGCACCTTTCCACCTTCCAAAAGGAACATCCTAGGTTTGCAACACAACTCTGATTAAAGCAAAAAGCCTCATCATCCTGCAAAAAGCCCAAAATCATGTATGCTGAATGAATATTGGTTCTATGAGGATGCACAAAAGTCTCACCAAGAAACTATCAAGGGGCAAGGGGCTGGAGCAAGGGGCAGCAGGGTGGCAAAATATATGTGTATAAGAGGGGGCTAAATTTGCCCAATGTTGGAGCAATTCTACCTGGTCAGCATCATCATCATCCATCATCATCCATCATCATCCATCATCATCAACTACTTATCCGAAGTCAGGTTCCAGCGCCATGCTGAGCCTATCCCAGTCCACATTGGGCGAAAGGCAGGGAAACACACCCTGGGCAGGTCACCATTCAATCTCATTTTGCTCATTAGTTCCCATAGCACATGCTCTTGATCTACCATAGCCCCACTAATAAGAGTTAATAACAGAAAAAAACACTGATTATACTTCTAAATATTTAAATAACCTTCCCCAAATTGATGTTTTACCAATGCACCAAGCTTGCAAACATTAGCTTCTGCTTCTGAGTTCAATTCCTGGGATACACGAGAAGGAATTTTGCCCATCGGTCTACTGCGTGCACCTCATCCTTACCCGAGCAGCGGAGGAGGGACGTCAGTTTTCATTGGACCGTGGACGCCAGTTGTTGCAGAGGCCTTTCCCTTTCCACCCTCAGATCACCGTACACATCTGGCACATGTGGTCTGTGTCCCTGACCTCCAGGAACTCTTAATGGTATCCCTCATAGTGATACAGCAACATTGAGCTGCTGGCTGCAAGCAGGCAAGATGGGATCCAATTAAAAACATCAAAGCGGAGAGATGTGGATGGGTAAGGGTCAGCTTTTGTTTCCCCTCTCTCCACACTGGAGGATCCCGCAAAACACAAGGCCACGAAAGTCTCTCTGTGGGTTAGAGGAAGGGGGGGGGGTTGGCATCTCATCTGAAGGGGCTCTCCAGGATGAAGATCAAATCCACAGGCAACAGTATTTCCATGCCCAGGGTTAGCAGGGGGACGCTGAAGGAGGAGCCGGGTGTATATGTGTGAGGGGGAAAATAATAAATTAAAGAAGAGGAGGGGGGAGAAGAGGGAGGCCAAAGTACAGCAGACAGCAGTGACATCAGCCCCAGATGCAGCAGAGCACGGGAGATAAAGACAGGCTGGCTCCCAACTGGAGGTCTCTGGAGAAGTGAGGAGGGAAGTGGCTGTTTCCTGCTGATCTGCGGGTAAACCCTGTCGCAACAAAGACCCCCTTTCTCCTCTCTGACCATTCTCCTCCAAACTCTGTCAATACTCATGCCCCCACCCCCCTCAGAGAGGTTGATGGATATTTGCCTGGTAAAGGACCACATCCAATGGCTGGTTTCCCCTCGTCTCATCCTCTTACTTTTTGTTTTGCCATGAATAGCTTTTTTTGTTGGTGAGGTCTGTGCCTCTGAAACCACATGACTGTTGAGGTCTGCAGAGTTACATTCTCAGCAAGCAGCATACAAATAACAGAATGCAAAATTGCTTTGGGATTGATGTGCAAAAATTGACTTTTGAGCAATAGGGATGAGGTTACAGTGGTGAAAATGAGGTGGTGGCTAGATTTAAGGTTAAGGTGAGGAAAGGGTTAAATCTAAGCTTGGGGTCAGCTGGGGGTTAAGTTTAAGGTTGATGACGAGTTGTGGTTGATGTTTCCATACAACAGTATTTTTTTCTTTCTTCAGTTACATGTTTTCTGAGAGGATGAGTACAAAGACTCTACCCCCAAGTACCTGGTGATGAAGCAGGTATGTCACCATTTCACTCAGAATCAGTTAAATTGTGGTGTACATGTAAGCTTATCGCAGAGTAATGCTGGAGCCTATCCCAGTGCTCATGGGGTGAAAGGATGGGAAACACCCTAGACAGGTTTCTATAAGGGTTCTAGACTGAATGAAAAGACTGAGGTATAATTATGGACCCACCATCCTCAGAGAGTATTGAGGGCTGCGGTAGTTCAGTGGTAGAGTATGCGCTTCAGGAACAGATGAGCCAGATGTTGCAGGTTTGAACCAACTGCAGTGTGCAGGAAAGGGCATCCGCCCACAATCCCCAAAGCTTCATCTAAGTCCATGTCCACCCCCTAGAGCATGGGGCCAAAAGCGGTGCATGGGAGGGCAGCAGAAGGTAGGTAAGGAATCTAATAAGGCAAATGCTTGACATTCAGATGCCAATGGGGCCACATTATAAAACAAAAACACCTGAACTACAGACCTCAAGTAACAGACTACTGAGTATCCCCAGACAGTCTGTGAATGTGTTTGTGATGACTGACAGTACTGGGACCCTTCCCCTAACTTTTGTTCTACCACAGCATCAATTTCGGGTGAGGTATGTCCTTGCTCCACAGCTGACACCCGGATAAGCTAGCATCCCTCTAAATGGCACAAGACAAACATGAGGGGCCACATCCTCTTCCCTTTGCTGGGGTATTTTAGGATGGTTTATTTATCCTGGGAGAAGATAATTACCCATGTTCCTTAGGGGCGATGTTTCCTTGACTTTGTAGTGGTGCCAATGGGCGTGACGTAAATACATGCTTCACAAAAGGACTCTGGCACAAAGCAAAATTACCTACGAACTGTCACACACATGCACCAACACTGCTGGGCGATATGGAAAATATCATAATAATCATAAGGAATTTCACACAATATCCCTAAATATCACATCGGCTTGTACGTGCAAAAATACCATGTTTAAGAATCCTATTGAGGCTCATCCCATCAAGCTGTCTGGTCCATTTTTACATATCCCCATTAGTCCCCACATTGTGGGGGTGGACACGGACATAAATGGAGCTCAGCTGATTAAGGCCGGATGCCCTACCTGATGCCCTGTGGTGGGTTCGAACCCGTAACATAGATTTTACTTCAGTGGCATGGCTCACAAGAAAAGAGCGAAGACAAAAACAGGAGTAGCCATCATGCAGCATGGCTCAACAAGTAGAGCGTGTCATCTTATAATTGGAAGGCTGATGATTTGATCCCCAGCTCTTTCAGAAAGTGTGTTGAAGTCTCCTTGAACGCGACACTGAACCCCCTCACTGCTCCCTGGGTGCTACAGGTGCCCACCATTCTCATACAATAGGATGGGCTGAATATAAAGGACAAATTAAATTGTATGAATGAGAGAGAGGTCTGTTTTACGTGTCACCGTTAATCCTCATGTTGTGGGGGTAAAAATGGACTTAGATGGGAGTCTGGGAGGGGATTAAGGCCGGATGCCCTGCCTGTCATCCTGTGGTGTGGGTTTGAACCTGCAACATATGATGACCAAATAAAGTGGCTTGCCTTTCCTTGTACAAGTATGTAGAAACATACAGCAACAGCCATGTATGAATGCTTCTACTGCCATCTACAGGCAAAAAGGTCTATAACACTCAAACTCAGAGGTCATTACCTCCTTCCAGGGATACTTGATTTCCTTACAGAAAAACAAGCTCCACCTCCAATTTGCATATCAGTTAGAAATAAAATGCTGAGTGATATAAAATGCTTAAATAATTTAATGTTTTGGGTGCAACTGAATATATACTAAAATATTCCAAAGCAACATGAACTATTCGATAGATGTTATGTATTGACCACGTCCACCTCAGATGGTGTGTGACATTAAATGCTAGAGTCCAATGAGATTCACACGTGGTTGTGTAACCACCCAGCTGGCACTAACAGTCAGTCCATTACTGCATACTGCAGCAATTGTTCATCACATGCATGTTATTTCAAGCAAGCCAGTGTGAAAACAATCACTCTAGGCACTGCAATCACTGCACCGGAAGAGGAGGTGACTGTGGGCAAACTGGGCTGTGCAGTCAGGCGGCGTTACACAAAACCTGCCAGAAATATTTACACAGTTCCTAAGAAAACTCTGTCAGACTGACGGAGTCAGAAACTGGCAGCCTCCGGGCACTGTGGGCGTATTGGTAACATTGTGATAAGCCTCGATATCTCGTAGTAGATTACCCCACGTTCTGGTTCTATACATGGAGGAGATGAAGATCAACATATAAGAGTGTCACGTTTTCACCGAGAGGAAAAATAAAACCATCACATGGATTCAGTGATGAGAATTTGACCCAAGCCACCCTCAGCGGGTCAGGTGGAAGGCATCCAGGTGTGACGTTGATTTGAGGAGGGGAGGCGGTAAGGGTGGAGGTGGTGACGGTGTTCAAAATCCGGGTCAGGTTATAACATGCAGTGAGAAGGCTGAGGGCTGAAAAATCCAAAAGCAGGTCCGTACTGGCCTTCCCCGAGGCTGCCGCAGGGAGAAACAGACAGACTCTGTTTAGTCACAATTGTGGGCCAGGCATTGTTTTAAAGGGGAAGCGGCTGAACTCCAGCATCCAGGTCCTTATCCTTTCCTCTCTCAGAAAAATGTCTGCATTGGTCAATTGTTGATACTCATTTCAAATGGAAACTATGAATCAATCTGATATCATATGTAATACCAGTAAAGCAGGAAATAAAGAATGTCTTCACGGGATCATTGACAATGACATTGTTTCACCATTTCCTCCTTCTGTCAGGAGAGGATGGTGTGACTTGTTCACATTCAGGAAAACTAACTGAGCTGTGCAAGGTCACATGTATACCCCAACATGACAATGTCTCATTGTGTGATCAAAGGTTCAACCAGTTTAATGGCATCATTAATATACCCAGAGATATTCTTAGAATACATTGGGTGTAATCTGAAACAGAAGCTAACAGGAAAAGAAGTTAACTTTACAGCTTTAGGGGGTGGCATAGCTCACGACATGGGGCGGTCCTCAAGTAGATGGAAAATCGGTAGTTCGATTCCTTTAGAATGCATGTCGAAGTGTCCCGAGCAAGACACTGAACCCCTAACTGCTTACAACAAGACATGAATATTAGCTTCGTGGCTCAATCTGTCCCATTTACATTCTAAATGTTCTTTAATATGCACTGTCCCTATGAAGGAGATGATTATGAATTATTAATTGTTATTATTTCTATCACAATTATCATCATAATTTATAAATTGAATTTCTACTTGTATCTGTGGTAAGACCAAGATATCAACAAGAAATAATCAACATTACAATACTATGTCATTGATAGCTCAGCACCCACCAGTAACAGAAATGGAGCAACATAAACCAGATACAACTGCTCCCTTTACATTGCTCTCTATATAGTGCAGCTAAACACTGCACTAAAATAGACCTGGAAAGCCCCCTGTTACAATTTGCCACTATGGGATTAGCTTCCTGTTGGCCCAACAGATGGTATGTCCTGAGATTTCCTATGAAACGTGACATCCATCATGGCAAGCAGGTGAGGAGGTAGCTCCCTTTATTCAAACGTGCTCTCGGTGCTGCAATCACTGTCCCAGTGCACACAAAGCCAAATGCAAAACCAAAGAGTAAAAAGACGTTGCATAATTTGACCAGATCAAGTCTGACTGGCCCCATTTTTCTTTCACTGCATCCTTCTGCAATGTGACCATTGCACACATGTCTACTAGGATACTGGTTCAGAAATGATATGCTGCCCTGTTTTACTGGCCAACTGTCCAGTACCTGTGAGTCCACTATATACAGAATGTGTAACATAAGGAAGGAACTGGGTGAAGGAAGCGATGAAGAATGGCAGGAAGTGATCATCACACAGCCAGGACTCCACTCTGGGGAGGATGGAGAGTAACTCTGAGCTGCAGCGGGAGGGGAAGGCTAATCCTTTTAGATCCCATACTGGAAACCAGCATGAGAAGAGGATCTGGTCTGGTGTGAAAACGGAACCGAAGGGACGCAGAGGAAGTTATCAAGTCTCAAATGGCCGACTGAATCTTTAATCAATGAAGCAGAGTGGGTCTTAAGCAGCGAGCAGATTGTCTTTTATAATGATGAGAGACTAGAAGACGCTGGACAGGAGGGAGAAGAGGAAAGTATTGTAGTGGGGTGGGAATGGTGGTGATGATGGTGGTGGGGTAGGAATTTGGGATCCTCTAAGGACCGGCTAATCTTGGCTGCCTTTTTGTCTGCAATCACTGGAAATCCTCCTGACGCTAATTCGCTAAGCTTCACCAATAATCCAGGGAAAAGGGGGATACAGGAGGAGGAGGAAGAGGAGGTGAATGCATACCCGTCCACTTGCAACAGTGAGTTTGGCTTTAACCATGTCAACAATCTCCATGGGGGAGGCTGGTAAAGCTAAACCTCAAGGATAGATATGGACGGAAGACGTGTTGTCACACCACCAAGGGTGACTGGACACCACACTTGCAAACACGATTGTTAGGACTTAGTGGAAATTTGCTATTAGCATAAATTCCATTGCTGGGGAGTGATGCCAGATGACCGTCAAGGAAGGGATATTTGGACCCAAGACATGGTGACATAAGTACACTGACTGAAATACTGCACAAAACCTGTAAAAAGCAAAGTGTGCATCATAAATATCTCAAAAAACTGCATGCTTAAGGGCCATGGTAGCCCAGCAATGGAGCACACAGCTCCATATCAAGCATTAAAGATCACAGATCCCACTGTGGGGTATCAGGAAAAGGGCCTTAATCTCCATGCATGGTAAATCTGAGGTATACACTGCAATGTGCTTTGAATGGTTGCTAGACTAGAAAAGTACTATATAAAAACGAGCCTGTTGACCATTTTTTAGTTTCTCAAAGTCAAACGACTGTGCCACATGTCCATCCGTCCATCCATCCAACTACTCATCCTAAATCAGGTCACGGGGTCACGCTACAGCCTATCTTAATGCTTACTGGGCAAAAGGTGGTGAGACACCCTGGACGGGTCACCATTCCATCACAAGGCCTGAGCAGTTAGGGGTTCAGTGTCTTGTTCAAGGACACTTCGACACCCTTTCCACAGGGCCTAGGGATCAAACCACCAATCTTCCAATTACCAGACGACCGTCCTACCTCCTGAGCTATGCTGCCCCTTATATTCAAATTATCATAGAAATGTTTTTGCCTTGGTGTTTAGTATCCCAGATACTCGCTGAACCACCTTCACTTAAAGATGTTCACGCTATGCAATAGCTGCAGATATAATTGTCGGCATATCACAATTGAACATGATAGAAATCGCTTGCATAAAAATCAGACCTCCGTCTCTCATAATTTTGATCATAATGTTAAATTCCTGTAATGCTATCTCTGTACAACAAATCCAGCTAGAATAATTTTTTCAAAACCTTTGATTATCTCATCATGAAAAGTGATAATTGAGGACTGTGCTGCATAGCTAATGAATAAAGCTATTAGCTCGATCAGGCCTGTTATTTTCTATAAGCTTACATATCAGAGGGTGGTCTGTTCTACATGAAGGACAGAGGTGGTGGCTGGCAATCAACTAAAGTTTAATTCCACCCATAAAAATGGAAAACTACGAATAATTCTGAGCCGGCGTTTAATCGAGTGGTAAATCAGTTGCTTTATTGGGATTGTGGTTCTTTATGGCTGCTGTGCAGACAAGTTTGCGACCAGCTCTGAAATGGCCATGCCTTTTGCATGGATGACATAGTACCCCCTTCCCACCAAGCCTGCCACAGTTCGCTGTTACCGTCCAGCCTAACTGCGCATTGTGTAATAGATGGGGTAAGACTTTACCATCATACCCAAGAAACCCCCTCATGGAGGTCGCAGCTCATCCTGACAGAGGAAACAACACATGTCATGGGATACATCCCTGTGTCAGAATGGCCAGCCTGGGACAGTCAATATGGAACTACATACTTTTGTCTCATGGCCAGTCTGTGTTTTCAATAGGCCACGTTTTATATTCTCCAACCCCCTCCCTCGCTTTTCTCCAGTCCTCACACCATCACCCTTACTGGACAGCACATCACTAACTTTTGTAGTTTGACTGTACGACTAAGGCTTTTTCTTTAGGTCTGAGAGGTCCAAACGAACTGCATGGGATCAGAGTAACACCACGATAAGACACAAGTCTGCTCTGACAGCTAAGGTGGATGGAACATTTTCATGGATCTCAATGTCCTTGTCATTGTGACACGATGGCATGGCGGTTAACACTGTTGCTTCGCATAAAGAGGGTCCTGGGTTTGATCCCCAGGCCGAACCAGGTCCTTTCTGTGTGGAGTTATCATATTCCATCCTCTCTGTGTGGGTTCTTAGGGTTAATACCCCTGCCTGTGCCCTTGATCAAGGCAGTAGGAAAAAGAACTGGAGTTGGTCCCCAGGTGCTACAGCTGCTCACTGGTCCTATACAATAGGATGGGTTAAATGGAAAAGACGCATTTCATTTTATGTATAAATGAGTAGGAGTAAAGTTTTTTCTTCTTTAATAATTTCCCAATACAAGCTCTTAAATAATCAATGGGGAGATAGTATACGACTTGTTTCCTTTATAATATATTCCTTAGAAGCCTGCTGGAGCTCTACAGGACCCACACATTCAGTCTTAGAGCGGTCGGGTTTGTGTGCAGACTGTCTGGAGACTGACAGCAGTGACTGTTGCGTAACCACTATTAAAGGAATAAGTTTCATCATGGCCTCTGGAGGGACTTTTTTCTGACATGGCCAGCTAGCAGAAACACCCAAGCCATTTGTCGTATGGGTGGTGCTGTAAATGACACAAGAGGAATCAACGGCAGATGAATGGGGGCTGGCAAGCAGGGACAGTAACAACGGATTAAGTGAGGTCACAGATACACTGAGCTCTTTATCTCAGCACGATTTATCTCTCATGATTAGGAGTAGAGGTGCAAGGCCGTGGGCTTGTGACTCTCACCTATTCCCAGGCTCATCAGACAGGGTGGAAACACAGCACCAGAACCAGGATCACCACGGAGGCCTCCATCATCACAAACGAGACTGAGCGGGAGCAGCAGGCCGCAAGGGCATCCGGCCACACCGCTGCTTAACATCCATAAACACTGCAGAGCTAACTTTGTTTATTCAGCCCAGCCGGGGGGACAACCGCCGTAGCAAAGTGCAGGCTGAGTGCAGAGCCGATCCCACCGACATTAAGTCCCTGGAAAACAAACTGGGAGCAAACAAAAACAAAGCCGGAGGGAGACCCCTATCGCCACTGTACACAGAGGTTCTGACAGAAAAGCAAACACGGACCGCCGGGGGTCACATGACTTTATACCGAGCAGCAACTCTAGCTCGTGTCACAAAGCCCCTCCCTCTCGACTTTAGTCAAAATAGCAGTGGGTGAATTATCATTCATACAGTGGTGGTCCCAGTTCCCTCTGACTCTGTGACTCTCAGCTCATTCATTTCTGGTGGGCTGATGTAAAACAATGGGCCCGTGTCAGATTCCAGAGAGAGGGAGAGAGACGCGACTCGCTCCCTCACGTGCATCTTTCTGAACGGGCGACCACCACCTCATTAAGATTCCCTCCTCAACACAAGGCCTCAGACTTCTATATTCATGTGTGCACGCTGCAAACAATCTTCACCCACAGCCAGTTTTAATGTTCTGCTCCCCCTGCAATCTCAGTTGGAACTCAGCTTATTTAAAAACCTCCCCTCCCGCAGGCCAAGTCTATACCTAAGACAAACATGAGGCAACCTGACTTGGTTGCAAACCACCCCATCCTGTGAGCAACCCGCTGTGTTAACCCCCACCCCCCCGAGC
>OMLC01036826.1:0-14839 GCA_900302585.1 Regalecus glesne
ACTTTTTATTATTGATAAGTCAATGATGGATGCTTCATGGATGCTGATTTTGGCCATGGTTTTGCTTAGAGAAGGGTGCGTGAGTATGTGGTAGATGGTAAGGGGTCACAATGTCACAGATGACTGTGATTTGATGTATTAGGACAAAATGACTTTAATAGGTTAATGATGTGACCCTCTCACGTGCTGGTGAGTGATGAGGTGTGCTATGATGATAAGCTCACCCAGGCTGTCTCTCAGGCAGCTCCACATCTGTAGACAGGGGGCTGTACACTGGGATGCTGACATCATAACCTTGCCTGTAGGTCCACGTGGAGAAACCTCCTCCTGCCAGCAGTGCTCTGGTAAACAAACACCACCATGTTACAGGAGCATATTATCATACAAACAAGCGTTGATGAAAAGCCTCAAAAATCCCACCTCGTATATCCTCAAGCTCACCGTCTTCCGCTAAATAGCAAAAGGCAGTGATAGCTAGCAGCACTGTAAACATACACCCATATAGAAGGAGCACATAGCAACAATCCAAACAACATAAACATCACTGCAAAACCAATACGTGCAGCATCGCTGCTGCGTCAAGATATAAGATCACGGCACAAAATCAATTAACATCTCGGTCATTAAGAACCTAATGCTTGAACACTGTACGAGGTGGTGAAGCACACGGAGTTCAGTCCTGTTCAGGCAAGGTGAACATACAGTTGAAACACACACACATATATAGCCCTCCACACCTGGTTCTGATGAGGCCCTGTGCCAAATGGAGCCCAGCTGGATGAGCAAAGGAATTTCCCTACAGCCCCAGATAAGTGCTCATTGTCTCAAGGCTGGGTGTTTGCAGAACCAGTCTTTTCCACCGAGAGCTATCAGGCTGGCCAACAAGGCTGAGATCCACGGGCTCTTAGGCGGTGAGAGTTAGACCGAGTCTGCCCGAGGCCCTTAGAATAAAACTATTTCAACTAGATCAACACATCTCTCTCTCTCTCCCAGTGTCGGTGAATGTAGTCAAATCCAGTGTCCGCTGAAAGTGTAATGTAAATGACGGAGGACGTCATCTGTTGAGTTTGAAAATGAAGGCAATGTTTTGAAAGTGGTAAAGTGATGACCAAAAAGAGAATACACTTGAGCAGAGTCCAGTGATGGAGGGTAGGTCTTGAACTGACAAACTAGGTGATGTCTCTCTCTGGTGGTAGAAATATGAACTGCAGTATTTCAACCTCCTCTTTTCTTCTCATTTCTTTTCAGGCCACAATTCCACTATTAGTTTCCCCAAAGGGCCAAATTATGTAATGTGTGCAAAGATAGGGGCCAAGAGACCCCTTTACCCCCCACATTGTGGCACTAAAAGTTGCTTTATGCACTGTTATTGTTGTTGCTGCTATTTCCTGTCTGTCTCTCAGCTGTTGTTCAAGGTGGCATCCTTATTAGATGCCTGAACCACCTCAACTGGCTCCTTTCTATGTAAAGGAGCAGTGGCTCTAGTCTAATTATCTCACAAGTGGCTGAACTTCTCACCCTATCGCGAAGGAAGACGCCAGCCAACCCATTTCAACCACTTGTATCTGCAATCTTGTTCTTTTGGTCTTGATGCAATCTTCATGACCACAGGTGAGAGAAAGGACGAAGACTGACTGGTAGACCAAAAGCTTTGACTTGTGGCTCAGGTCTCTATAACGATGATAACAATAATAATAATTAATAATTAATGGTAGTTGTAGAAATTTAGACCCAGGATTCTCAAAGCCTGTGTTGAGGGTCAAACAAGAAAAAAAAATCCCCTTAAAACAAAATAAGTCCTAAACCAAACATTTAATAATTGACGAATAGATGAAAATAAACAGATGCTTCTTCACTGATCGGTGAGAGACGTGAGAGTGATGGGATGAGGCCATCCTTCTGATGTGGCAAGCTTGAGGTACTGGCCAGGATTTGCAGTGGAGTCTGTTCCTTTCCTGGTTCTTGATCAAGTCCATTGAGGAAAATTATGACTCACATGTGTACGTGGAGGGGAAAACTGTCATCAGGAGCATTGCAATGGCTCTCATGTTTTTAAATTGAGCTCGCGGAACCACGTTGATCCAAAAATCCCTCACCTTAGCATCCTTGTGTTGCGCTTTGAGCAAATCAGATGTTCCCATCTGTAAGATCTCCATCTCAAGAGTTGCTTCATCTATGGAAGGTATCAGGCTTTTGGCCTCTGCAGAGGCCAAACACTGATACCTTTGGCTGACTGAATGTCAGCCAAAACAGAGAATGGCTGTCTCAGAAAGAGGAAAATGTCACCTGAGATTTCAGGGGAGCTTTCAGATTATTCCTTAAAGTTTTCTGCCAGGCTCATCATGAAATTCTTCCTCGCTGGATCTTCCTGCATTCTGTTCTTCTTGCAATTCTCCTGCAGACATTGAAAGTTCAACTTTCATCTGTGAATGTCTTCAAAAGGTCCAGCGTTGACCGGAAAGTTTCAACCGCCTCACACATGTCCCCAAGTGTCTGGTTCTTCCCTTGTTAATTGCAGATTAAGGGGATTTAGATGAGACATACCGTCATACACAAAAAATAGCATGTTCCATCACCTTATGGTCACTTAAAAACCTCTAGTATTCTTTGGCCTTTCGGTTCTGCATTCTAGATAAAAAGGCACCAGCTCCTCACACAGGTCACCCACTCTCTCCAACACACGGTCTTTGCTCAGCCAGTCAAGATCATTATGCAACATAAGATCCTTGTGTTCAACTGATGTTTCTTCCAGCAATGCTCTGAGAAGGCGATGTTGCAGATTAGAACTCTTGCAAATGATATTTACCAGTTTCATCAGTGTCCATCACCTCTTTTATCCATGCAGTGATGCAGCTGTTAGACTCTCTTGTGCCGCTGTTGATTTACAGATGGTATCAATGGAGTGGTTATATGATGTTATTATAGTTGCAATGTTTTGTTTGGGGTGTTTTGATTTAGTTGGGTAGTTGGCATTAAAACTGGCAGCATGCAGATGCGGTCTGTCTGTCTGCATATCAGGCATGTCAGTTTAGCAATGGCATGCCCTGGTAAAATAAAACAAAACTGATTAGTCCGGTCTGATTCTTGTCACATTTACTGGGGAATTAAGGCCAGATGCCCTTTTCCTGACGCCCTGCGGTGGATCAAAACCGCTGCTAAGAATACTTGTAAATAAAGCACTGCATGAATCCTCTCCTGGTAATTTATATCACATCATGATGGACGGTCTAGCAAATTTATTAGGTGTGGTTAACAAGCTGTAATTACCGATCTCTGGGCACGTCCAAGGCTGTGTTGTAGTCTGGAGGGCCTCCTGGTAACATGTTGAAGAGGAGGTGATTCATCCCTTTATCCCACCTAGAGACACATAAAACATCAACATTTAACTGACAATGTAAATTATACAATAGAGGCACACTGCTATGCACAGACGCAATGATATAAAAGAGAGAAGAGGGCTACCAGAGAAAATAACAGATATCTGCAAATGATGAACAAATGATGTGGTTGACAATGGAAAAATAATAAGAATGCTGTAATCTTTGGGTAAATATGATCCAAGTGTAAGTCTGATAATGGTTTTGATTGTTTTCAGGACTGAACTAGAGTTGGGGCTGAAGATTACCTGGGCAGCATGGCCAAAGCTTGGGCAGTCTCTCGGATTCGCAGGGAGTTCTGGTTCAGTACATCAATGGAGGGGACAAAGAGACAAGCTCTGGTGACATCGTCAGTGTAGAAGTCACTGTCTGAAATTGCAGTGAGCAGGTCATTGTATTCCCGTGATAGCCCTGTGCTGCTGATAGGAACCCCAACCTCATCCACAAATCTCTGCAGTGGGTAAATGTATACCTGAAGGGAAAATATCAGGCAATCATTTATCAGATCATTCAGACAAAATTACTGCAGTGTCTTTGAGGGATATGCTGAAAATGTAAAGGGGGTATGGTATATGAGTATGGTCCTCAGAGATAATTACCTTTATCCGGTTCTTGGGGTTGTAGCCACATCGATACACATCAAAACAAGTGTGCATACGGCAACTGAGATCCCCCCTCTCGGGGATGGGGCTAGAAACAGGGAGGCGAATCAGAGGTGCATCATGGACACTGCGTTTGTCCAGGGTCCAATCTGTTGTGGACTCTATTGAGTGAGGCCAAAATTGGAACATCCCCGTGGCGATGAGTCCGAGGAGGACCACAGAGAAGAGGGTGATGTAGTATATGCGGTGTTTAGTCTTCATTCGCGGGATAAGCGCTGGGCCCCGCGAACTATACTTGCCAGAGGCGCACATGCCCGAAACCACCCTTTCTAACCGAGCACTGTTGGAGACAAATGGAAATTATGAGGTAAAGGTATTACACACATATAAAACTATCACAGCTCTCACCTGCAGTTTAGTCAAAAATAAACAGAAAACAGATCTAGATCTACTAGAGTTCCAGTCACTGTTAGAGGGTGCAAGATATTACCTTGAAGCTCCAGGTAGTGTTCACTGCATTTAGCTTTCAGGCTGCTACTGGTTGATCCCAATTAGACCTTCACTTCAGATTCTTGGCTGTCAGACAGAATAGTTATAGACAGATACAGTTAGTCAACCTCAGGTAAAAGTTACTGAGCCTGTTGGCTCTGGGCAACAACAGAAACACTAAAACAATCACTTAAATGTAAAACCACACAATATTTTATCTTTTTATTTTGCGATCCAAAATTTGTTTAATCTTTTAAGCAAGAACACATTATTTACAACTAATTGTATACATATATATATACACACACACACATATATATATATACACACACACCAAAAAAATCCAAATAATTTGCCTACTTGTCAAAAATTCAGAAATATTCAGTGAAGGCATGGTGAAATATGGCTGCTAAACACCTGAAATACTAACATAAACACGTGAATGCTTTTGACAGCAGTGTGAAGTAATAATGGTGAGGCAATGTGTGATAATACATAATAAGGCGCAAGTGAACAAAGTTTTATCTTGGGTCAATAAAGGCAGAACCTTAAAAATCTTGCACAAGGTCTGCTCGAACCCAGGAGTGACTGCCAGGGCCTCTCGAGTGTGTGAAAAAGTGAAGTATGCACTTTTAGTGGTAAACAAAATTCCCTCCGAAGTCCAGCCTTCTGCTTA
The DNA here is from genome assembly GCA_900302585.1 of Regalecus glesne. Taxonomy (NCBI): domain Eukaryota; kingdom Metazoa; phylum Chordata; class Actinopteri; order Lampriformes; family Regalecidae; genus Regalecus; species Regalecus glesne. The sequence goes on from OMLC01036826.1 coordinate 5,145, forward strand.
CTCTAAGATGTCAATCAACAACATTGTCACACATCTGTGTTGTTTTTTTTGTTTTGTTACTGCAGTGAAGAGAGTCTCACCATGGGCAGGGACCGATCTCCATTCCGTGCATTGTGTAAAATAACTTCAGGAGTGAAGTGGAAGGAGAAATAGGAAATAGATATATGAAAGAAACCCCCCGAAAAAAAACAACGTAATACCAGGAATTGTTTGATTAAAATGACAGGTCTTCATCCAAATATGGTGCAGTACTGTTATCGGTTTAATGTTATTTTTGTATCACACACTGAGAGGTCCATTTTATGTGTCACAATTAGTCCTCAAATTGTGGGGGTGTACAAAGACTTAGATAGAGGTTTGGTAATTAAGGTCGGATGCCCTTCCTGATGACCTGCAGTGGTTTCAAACCCGCAGCCTCTATCTTGTCAGTTCCTGAAGCACACTCGTAGAAGCATAAGTCTGAATCTCTTGGTATGTGCACTGTGGGGCTGAATAGAATTTTTCTTTTTAAAAATACAACTTTTTTTTTCTTCTTGAAATGAATCACCTCAAATGTTTCCACTCTCATTGCAGTTCACTGGCACTCTCAAGAGATGGTGGAGACTGCTCCAGAAACCTCAGTTCATCCAGTTAATATATGGCACAGGTTCACCTTCCCTCTACTTTTCCCACTCTATTAGTCCCATAGCTCCGGTGGATTGAAAACGGTAGGTAGCAAGTCCAAAGTAGCTAAGTGACATTATCTGTCACACTCGCGCTCTCTGGAGAGGCAGCTGATGTGATTGGGGTTTGATCCGGTTTTTGTACTGGAGATACATTTTTAGGTCCGTAAATCCGACACAGGCTCCGATAAAGCTCATCCAATTCAGCAGGCAGAGGGATGCCCAACTCCTGGTTGAGGGTCAGGGCTTCAAAACAGTCCTCCAGCTTCTCGAAAGGTGGCCTAATGGTATGGGCGGAGATAATTGGGGGATTTGTTAGAGCTGGCTATTAAAGGAAATACAAGAAAAAAATCTGGGATTGGAGGCAGATATTATCTGGGTGCATTTTAGCCAGCTGAGAGCTAGATTCATTACCCCGGTGTGATGGCTGTAACGTAGCCATCAGTAGCACCTCTTAAATTGAGATTAGAGATGTCACTTTTAAGAGTGATGACACGTCTCTCCCACTCAATGTTGTGCCCAGATTGAACTGATTGAACTTTTTTTTCATGAGTATCTGAAAGTTGTTTTGCTAGCAAGTCAACACAGACTCAAAGCGCGCACACGCACACACACACGATTTGACTTTCTGCGTTTCCTTACCTGGATTATTGCGTATACATGAAGCAAAAACTTTTTTTTACAAACTAGCCTAGATTTTAATCACTTTCTATCAGGAGCCACTTAACATTCACCTGTTCTCTGGGATGAGATCACAACAGGCCACAGCCAGAGGAAAGAAAGCTGGTGGACTGTCTTCGGGAAGGAACTTCTCCAGAAACTTGTCAACATTCAGGCCAAAATCCAGAGTCCTGGGGAGGCACTCTGGGTCAGCATAGACCTGTCCAATAATCTGAAATACAGCACAGTCAGTAATGTCAGTAGTGGTCAGTAATGGTCAATGCTGCTGCTCGCCTGGTCTACAACCTTCCCAGGTATTCCCATGTCACACCTGCTCACTGCCCTCCACTGACTGCCTGTTATGGCTCGCATCAAACTTAAGACTTTGGTGCTTTCATACCAGGCAGTCAAGGGGTCAGCACCTGGATACCTGCAGAGGATCATCAGACCCTATGCACCAACCAGACCTCTCTGTTCTACCACCTGTGTTGGCTTGGCACCTCCCCCTCTCCGTATCTGCACCTCCCGGTCATGACTACTGTCTGTCCTGGCTCCTCGCTGGTGGAACGACCTTCCCATAGCAGTCAGAACAGCAGAAACCCTGACCATCTTCAAGAGCAGATTAAAAACTCATCTCTTCCACCTGTACCTTTCCTCCTCCCCATCTGGTCATAGCTCTATCTCCTAGTTTTAGCCCTATTCCTTTTCTTGATTTTGATGTACTTGGTTTAGGCACTTGAAATATTGTTCATTTATTTTAGGTTTGTGTGTCTTAGTTGATGTTGCGTCAGAGTCTTACGATGGCACTAGGATTGTTATCTAGCCTCTAGTGTTGCTCCAGTATCCTTTGTACCTTGACCCTATGCACTTGTTGTACGTCGCTCTGGATAAGAGCGTCTGCTAAATGACTGTAATGTAATGTAACTCAAGCAGATAATGGTCTCATTAACTAAAGGTTTACAGGTGAAATACCACGTACTTAACTGTTAACAGCTTGCATGAAAGTTAAAAAAAAACTGATTTACTAACAGGGAAATGAATCAAATCAATATTTATATTCCTGAGTGACATGGCTCAGGAGGTAGAGTGGGTCCTCGAGTGATCGGAAGATTGCTACTTTGATCCTCGGTTGCTCCAGAGAGCAGAGTATCTTTGAGTTAGACACCAAATCCCTAACTGCTCCTGATGAGCAGGTTGATGCCTTGCATGGTAGCCTACATGTGCCCCTGGTGTATGAATGTGTCTGTACGTGAATGGATAAATGTGAGGCATACATTGGAAAGCGTTTTGAGTGGTCGCTAGACTAGAAAAGCACCATATGAAAATGAGACCTACTACTACAGCTTTTGGCTGCTCCCGTTAGGGGTCACCCCAGCAGATTATCAATCCCCATCCCTTACTGTCCTCTGCATCTTCCTCTGTCACACCAGCCACCTGCATGTCCTCCCTCACAACATCCATAAACCTCCATTTTGGTCTTCCTCTTTTCCTCTTACCTGGCAGCTCCATATTCAGCATCCTTCTCCCAGTATACCCAGCATCTCTCCTCCTCATATGTCCAAACCATCTAAATCTAGCCTGTCTTGCTTTGCGTCCTAACTATTCAACCTGAGCTGTCCCTTTAATATACTATACAAATAAAAATGAGTCAATTTACCATAAAGCACAATGGCTATGGCCCTGTGGTACAAAGGGCCAAAAAACAATACAACAAAAACCTGGTGAGCAAACACAAAAAATGCAAACAAATAAAAGAAGGAAGCAGCAATAGAATTATTTTTTCAAGTAATAACATTTTATGAAAATATATTGACAACCCTTTTGAAAAGTTAAACTAAGCAAGAACAGTTGAGGACCAGCAACAAAAAGCTTGGCTTTAGAATTAAATGACCATCAAATTAGCTGTTCTCTTTGTATTTTTGCACATGGTCTAACCAGTAAACTGTATATGAGCAAAAATTAATGCAACCTGAGCAAAAACCTTAAAACAAGATGAAACATGGTGTGTGAGAGTATCTGTCTCTTTTATGATGTGGTCTATCAACATTAAAATTATTAATGTAATGTGCTCTAATAACAACAAAGAATATTTTTTTACAAGGTACCTTAAGTAAAAGCTAAGTAAAGCTTAACTAAAAAGATATGTCTTCAGTTTTCTTTTTAAACTTAAGTCATACCGTAGACTGAACATCTTAAATGGGTAAAATACAACGCCTGTCCATTTCTGTGCATCTCTTCTAATGAATTTGAAATCTTAAATATTTCTGGGAAAGAGAGTGACTATAGAGGAAGTTAGAAACTTCATGCTTGGACAGCAGGTATCAACATTCAGACAGAGACAGACAAAGAGAGAGAGACAGAAAGAGAGAGAGACAGAGAGAGAGAAAGCTCAGGGTACCCAAGTATTAAACTCTCTCTTTAGGGAGGCATGACTAAGGTGGTAGAACAGGTTGTCTAGCAACTGGAAGATCACTAGTTTGATCCACAGCTCTTTCAACAAGTATGTTGAAGTGTCCTTGAGCAAGACAATAAACTCCTAACTGCTCCTCAGGCACTGCAGTTTCTCACTGCTCCTACAATGAAACGGTTAAATGCAGAGGACACATTTGCTCAGCTCTGCACATAAACTCTCAAAATCAAAATTCTTACGATACAAAGACTTGATCGACTAGAAAACCCCCTCCTCCCCTGATGGCTTCTGTAACTACAACCATTAAATATGAAAAAAATGGATTCCCTTATCAGTCCCACAAGGGGAAAGTTGGAATTCTCTGCATTTTAACCCATCCTATTGTATAGGAGCAGTGAGCTGCCACCGTATGGCGCTCGGGGAACTGCTAGGGATTCGGTGCCTTGCTCAAGGACACATCGATATGCTTTCTGCAGGACCGAGGAAGGAACCTGTAACCTTCCAATTGCCAGATTATTGCTTTATCCATTGAGCTATGCTGCCTCTAAACCTCAGAATACTTCTGTAAGTATTCTAGGCTAGAGTCCTACGACCCTTAAAATAAGATCATAGGTTATTTGTTGTGTCCAACTTGCACACACTATTAATCACCTCACTATCGGGCAATTTATCAGAGTGAAAGTAACTCCACTGAATAATATCCAATGCAGCAAATTCAGCTTTTTTGTTGAATTGACACAGCTTGAATCTGGGAATCTCTATCCGGATGATTGATTGATCCTGGTTTTTAAACTAGAAAGATACTTGGCGAATTGAGGGTAAATTTATGGCCCTGACTTCAACAATAGAGACAGAATGTTCAGAGTTCAAGAATGCTCGAGTTGAAATTATGGAGCACCTGGACAGAAGAAAGAGAGGGAGAGATAGAGACAGAGAGAAAGAGAGAGAGATTTTGACATTTCACTACATTATGACAAGGGTGATAATATTGCATCTCCAGTAACATTAATATTACACTCCTGTAATTCAGGGTGGCATTTATTTGCCTCTTCCACCAACACATGTAACTACTGAATTTCTAAAATGATCTTTGGTGAAACAAATCCACAAGATACTAAATCATCATTTGAATATGACAACTGCAAACACACTGCCATTCATGAAAGCATTCCCAGTTGACCAGCTGCAATAACACAAAAGATAATGTGTAGAATTTAGCATTTCTGATATGGGTTTCCTAGTAGATTTGGCTTTGTAGTTGGAGATATAGAATTACCTCCAATCCAGATTTCACTTAAAATGTAAGTTAAGTTCTACATTTTGAAGGTGGCAAAAAAATGGCTTACCTCGCAAAGCACTATCCCGAAAGAAAAAATGTCCACTTTCTCATCATAGCGTTTACCTAAAACAAAACATTAAGATTAAGAGCACTGAATGACCAATGGAATGAGTGCTCCTTTTCAATTAATTACACCCCCCACTCACCATTTAGCATCTCTGGAGCCATCCAATAGGGGTTTCCCACTACTGTGTACCGTTTCTTCCGGTCCATACGTTTGAACACCCTCTTCTTGGTGGCAGGTTTTTCAGGTGGGGGTTTAATTTTCTCCTCTACTACGAGCCGGGAGAGTCCAAAGTCAGCAACCACCACTGTGTTATCCTGTTAAAACATACCAACAGGGATGGCTTGACTCGAATTTCGTTAAGGTACAAACAAAAATTTAAACAGAATACTTATATATGTATGAAAATACATAAGATGTGCCTTTTAATGAGTAAAATTTGGTCATGCAAAAAATATACAGGGAGAAAGTGGACAGAAAGAGTTGATAGGATTTGGTCCTAAGCTGGTGGAGACGTGACACCAGAGCTAACCTTCTTGTCTTTACTTTGCTTGGGATGAAAATATTCACCATAGGTAAAATACTAAATGCTATATATTTTTATGCCTGATCACTAACTAAAATACTAAATCTTATTAAGGCCCAAACATTCTTTCAAAGGGAAATTTCACCAATGGTTTTGTGCATGAGTAACCAGTACTGATGAGTAATGAAGTCCATTGAATCAATAATGCCCTTTGTACTGTATGCACTAAGAAAAAAAGGATTCCCTTATCAGTCCCACGAGGGAAAATTTGGAATTCTCTGCATTTTTACCCATCCTACTGTATAGGAGCAGTGAGCTGCCACCATATGGCGCGTGGGAGCAATTAGGGGTTCAATGTCTTGTTCAAGGACCCCTGACATGTTTTCTGCAGGACCGGGGATCTAACCTGTAACCTTCCAATTGCCAGATGAATACTCTACCCACTGAGCTACAGTTGCAATCAAAATTATTCAACCCCCACTGCAAATCAGGTGTATTAGTCAAATATACAAACTAGCACCCGTTTACAAAAAACAAATCAAACAAGAACATTTCAAATAGCTCTATAAACTAATATTACAGGTGTTTCTCCAAATTCAACAAAAAAGCTGGTTTTACAGACTACTGTAGTCTCAAAATGATTCAACCCTCTCATGACCCTCTCAGCATTTTTTGTTGAATTTGGAGAAACCACCTGCTGTATTAGTTTGTGTTGAGCCATTTAGAATTTTCTTGTTTGATTTTTTTTGTAAACAGCTGCTAATTTGTATATTTGAATAATAAACATAATTTGCAGTGGGGGTTAAATAATTTTGATTGCCTGTGAGCTTTGAATAAGTAATTAAGACTGGGTACAACCATCCCTCATCTACACATAGATCTTGTAATACAATCTAGACCATCAGGCTAACAGACTGCTGAAAGCTTCTGGAGGCAGTTGGAATCAGGGCAAAGGATGGTTTTACTACCTTCCTCAGTGGTCCTTTTATTTCTAAGTGTTTTTCTCTGCAATGTATTTCATCACTTACCAGCTTAACCAGGCAATTGTGAGAGTTGAGATCTCTATGTATGATACTCATTGAATGGAGGTAGGCCTTAAAAAGGAAAGGAGGAATAAGTTTGAGTAAAAACGATAGCCACAGTGGTAAATATGTGTACCTTGACATGTACTGACAAATCTAGAATGTTGGAGTTCAAGGCAATGCTGCTTTTACTGCAGGGCCTGCTTCTCCAACATGAATCCTGAAATGAGGCACTCTGCCTTTAAATGCATTGCCTAAGACACCAACAAACACAGGAGGGTGCTGTAAACAGCAGCTAAAAGGTAGTCTGAAAACACATCTGCACCGTTGTTAATTATTGGGACAATAAGGGATCACCTTACCATTCCAGAGGCGATGCTCTTTGCAAAGCTGACTCTTTGCTCCCATGGAAATGGGTCCTGTCATGTTCCACAGGAGAAAGAACAACAGAACAGGAAATCAACAGATGCAACTTGACATGTCCTTAAGACCTAACATAATATTGAGACACCAACATGATATGATAAAGAATAGTTCTCTATATTAAGACAGAAATTTGTGAATGTTTTTTTTATATATTCTACATGCTAAACCTAATATACAATCCACCACAAATACTTGTAAGTGGTACCACAGTTTCAGGAGATAGAATCAAATGACTACAAGTATAATGTATTTTTAAAAGTCCTGATGGAAAAACAAACCCTCCCCCTCTCATTGAATGTGGGCCATTATGTTGTGCTGGACAGTTTTTAGTGCATTACAGGGGGAGGAGAGAAGAAACCTTGAATTTTCACCTGGTAACACTTGTTTCTGCCAGTTCACATGCCAGCCAGCCCACGATAGAACCAAGAGCTCTTTATCTGAACAGTTTAGTTGGGGTCAACCCCTCCCACACAGCCCTGACCAGAACAGAGCACATTCTAAAGCCACCAGCATTTATTTTTGTACTGGGCTGTGGGACAGGACAGGGAGAAGGGTTAAGTGAATCAACTAGTCTTACACACCATGTCTCTAATGAAGTCCTTTAGAGTGCCTCCCTCAATAAACTCGGTAATCAAATTCAGTCTCTTGTCCTTGTAAAGCACACCAATGAACTTCAAAACATGGGGATGTTCCAGGCTACGCATCACTTTAACCTGGGAAGAGACAGGTCAGACAGACAGAGAGAGGATAACTGAGTATACCTGTTTTCAGTCGTTAATCACCACAAATCAATTTTTGGGTTGCTGGAAATTCTCCCTGAAGAAAAAAAAAACCTTCAAAGGATCTAAGAAACACATGCCAAGAATAAAACCGAATGCACAAGGAGTTTTATCTTGGGAGTGTTTGGCGTGCACTCCTGCTGTGGGCACCATAATTCATAGCTCGAGGTAGATACAGAGGACTCCATTATCTTTGGTGAAGTCGCCCTGGGTGCCTTCCCCCAGATTCTACTAACCTCTTTCAAGAATGTTTTTTGTGTTTCTTCATCACAGCGGAGCAACTCCTTCATCACCATCACTTCTCCAGTGGCTTTGTGGGTCACCTGTCAGGATCAGAGAAAACAAAAAGACTGTTCAAAATTTCCGTTCCAGCCAACTGCAGCCTGATTGGAAATGAGAAGTGAAAAGGGCAGAGAAATAAATAATCAACAAAAATAAAAAGAGGAAAAATTATGGGAGGGATTAGCTCCATATTAGTGCCTGACCTTGATGGCCTGTCCAAAAAAGCCTTTGCCGAGCACCTCACCGTGGATGAGGTCACAGGGTCGGAAGATGCGGTGAGAGCAGCTGCTGGATGATCGTAAAGATTCAGAGCGGCCAATGTCCCGCATGAGAGTCATATGCTCCTTAGGAGAAGATGGCCCAGGAGACTTACATGTGCTATTGCTGCGCCTAAAACATGAAAAAATTGTGTGGTCAATTAGGCAATGCTTAATACAAAACATGGACCATTACACATCTAGTTTTCAACAGGATGTTTTTCTCTATAAACTGGACACTTTATTGGATGTTCAGTTCACTTTGGCAGACCTCAAAGATCTCCTCTTCAGCGTGCCATCATCAACCACATCCGTTCTCTCCAAGACGGCATAAGAAGGTGAGGACAGGCGCATGCGGGAGGTGGCTGGGACTCCCAGTTGGTTCCTTGGGGACCCTAGCCTAAGCTTGTCCAAACGTTGCCTGACCGGGTCATATTCTATGAGCAGCTGCAGAGTATGACTTGTTTGGTGAATAAGGTCATCCACCTAAACAGACCAATCAGAGATCCCAGAAAGTTGAATCAGTTCATCTGAACAGAATGTTTAGTGGGAAAAACATTTAATCACTCGTTTGAGTGACTTCATCAGTCTCAACTAATCCAGGCATCTCCTATCCTCATAAACAGCACAGTTTGCATATCGACCAAAAGTAACTATTAGTTTCAAATGGAAACTGGAATGATAATTAACTAGTCAAGTAAATGTTATTTGTAAAGCCCATAAGCCGTGAGGGCTCAGTGGGTAGAGCGCACACCTGGGAGTCAGGCATTGCAGGTCCGTCTCCTGCCACGTAGCTCGGTCAATGTGAGGCATTCATTGTAAAGCGCTTTGAGTGGTGTTGGACTAGAAAAGCGCTATACAAAAACAAGTTCATTTACCATTTAATAGAAACTAATTTAAAGCATACAGCAGATTCACAGGGGACAACAGAATTACAACCATACGGCACATAACTGGTATGCAGGTATGCACGCGCGACAAAAATCAGGAATGCGTAATGCTACTCGTGTTACGGAGCGAGTTTGCATACTTGAATGATCTCATCTAACCTTACTTACACATGTTGTTTGTGAGCTTGTCAACTACTCCAAAAAGTAACAGATATAAAGTAGCTTCTTCACCTACAAAGAAACATCAACTTGAGCCAGAGCTGAAGAAATTAGACTTTTTTAGGAAAAGTGGCTCCAAGATGTCTAGTGACTTGAAGCTAATGACGAGCACAGTAACATGTGGTGTAAAATTTGCTACTTACATCCACATCTAGCAGACAAAACAGGTGCGTTTAATAAAGGCTCAAGGAATTTCAACCATCCTTAATTTGACGAACA
>OMLC01036828.1:0-12109 GCA_900302585.1 Regalecus glesne
TCAGTGAATTATCCCCTCAGACGCACAGTCTATTACCCAAGATGCACTGCCCCACTCTGTGCTTCTCTTTTCATTGACCAATAAAACAACCTGAAGCCTTATGGCCCCACTGCTTCCAAGTACATCAGCTAGAGAGGGAGATTAAATATGGGTGAGGGAGACAAGGAGAGCGACAAACAGAGTGAACACAATCTGCATTTTTAGTACAGCTAGCTCATAATGGAGAGCAGCAGAGTCAATCAAATATTAAAAGTAATTGAGAAAGAGAGTGATTAAGAATGATGGGAGGGAGGGGGAAAGAAGTGTGAAGGCATCCCCTAAAAAGGGACGGTTTTTCGTGTCACGATTAGTTCCCACATTGTGGGGGTGGACAAGGATGGAGCTTGGGGATTTCAGGCCACATGCCCTTCCTGATGCCCCCAGCGTGGGTAGAATCCACTGCCTCTGGCTTATCATTTCGTGAAGTGAATGTTGTGGTTAGGCCCACTAACCACTGAGCTACCGCGGCCCTATGCCCTCTCATTCAACAAAAGATTGAGAGAGGGGGAAAAGCAAAAAAAGAGTGAAAGGTGGAGAAAAGAGAAAAAAACCATACACAAAGTAAAGACGGATAGTGCAGGAGAGTTATCAAAAGATTACCATCTGTAATAATATGAGAAACATGTGACTTGAGATGCATTATTAAGGAGAGAGAAGGAGTGGACAGAGCGAAGAGTGTGACAGAAAGAATATACTACTACTATCACTATTAGTCCTTCGGCTACTTTTGGCTGCTGTTGGGTTGCCACAGCAGATCATCAATTTCCATCTCTTCATGTCCTCAATATGCTCTGGAATACCACCCACCTGCATGTCCTCCCTCACCACAGCCATAAACCTCCTATATGGTCTTTCTGTTCCATGTTCCAATATACTCAGTATTTCTCCTCTACACATGGCCAAACCATCTTGATCTTGCCTTCCTTGCTATGTCTCCAAACTGCCCAACCTGAGCTGTCCCTCTAATATACTCATTCCTATTCTTTTCCTTTGCCACCATTCATCCATCTATCCATCCATTGTCAACCACTTATCCAAAATCAGGTCGCAGGGATACTGGAGCCTATCTCAGTTCTCATTGGGTGAAAGACGGGGTACACCCTGTAGAGGTCACCAGTCTATCACAGGGCAGAGCAGTTAAGGGAACAGTGCCTTTCTAAAGGACACCTCGTCACACTTCTCTACGGGACCGGGGATCAAACCTACAACCTTCTGATTGCCAGACGGCTGCTCTACCCACTGAGCCATGCTGCCCTGTCCTTTATCACTCCCCCAAAAAATCTTAGCATCTGCAACTCTGCCACTTCCAGCTCCATCTCATTTATTTTTGGCAGCACTACTGTCTCCAAACCATACAAGATAGTGTTTCATACTACCATCTCCAAAACGTTCCCTTTCACTCTTGATGGTGCCCTTCTGTCACACATCACCCCTGACATTCATCTCCATCCATCCCACCCTGCCTACAGTCTTTTTTCACTTCTCTTCCACAATCCCTGTTACTTTGAACAGTTGACCACAGATATTTAAATTCATCGACCTTCCTCATCTCTACTCCTTGCATCATCATCATATAGGTGAGATGGCTAATTTTTTAGAGAGAGCAACAAAGATTTTTTTTAACATTTTCAGGTCAAGTTAATTTTATTTGGGTAGCCCATTATCAGAAGTTTGAAATCTGCCTTAGTTGGTCTTGATGCATGCTCAATAATCCAGGTATGGAAATCACTAAAAAGAGGTGAATGAGTTCAACTGGATCAGAAGTTTATTCAGAAAAGTTTCATCACTCACCAGGTGACTTCTTCAGTCTGAGCTGAAAACAACCCCCCCCCCTTATAAACAGTACATTGATACCACACAACAATAGGCTGGGTTCATATGAGAGTTGGGTGATCAACTGCACATTCAGTGACAATGAGCACATCTGTCGGTGTCTTCCAATGCCGTGATTGCAAATATTCCCCAATCCTTTGAGAATGGTGCTCATTGCCACTGAATGTGCTGTTGATCACCCAACTTGCATGTGAACCCAGCCTAGTGTATATATGAGCCGTGAGCAGCCGCCATGTGGTGCTCGGGGAGCAGGTAGGGGTTCAGTGTCTTGCTCAAGGACACGGGCAGCATTTCTGAAGGAAACGAGGATCAAGTAACAACTCTTCTGATTACCAGACGACCGCCCTACCTCCTGAGCTAACAAAGGTTATTGACTTATGGCTTACATGCTCATATCTAGAGTTTCCTCACAAGAGTCTACTGAAGGAAAATAGTGAATGGGGCAGGCACGAGATACGGAAAAGGAGAGGGAAGGGGCGAAGAAATGTGTGGAGGTGGTGTGTTTAAATATAGCCGGAGAGAAAAGGAGTAACAGAAAGTCTGTGTGTGTGTGTTTATGGGAAGGGGGTGTTACAATACCTTTCATAAAGAAAGGAAAAGGACTTGTTGGGTGAACAGTGAGGCTAAAATCAAAGCTCCTGGCAGTCTCTCGGGTTCAGTCTCAGTGGGAAGCCTTTTATTGAGAACATTGTGAGAACTAATGGATGCTTTCTGTTGCCTCATAGCGCTCTTTATGGACAACAAGGAGCTGCAGCAGTCCGGTAAGGCCCAGCCATCAGGGCGTTAAGATGCCCTGCTAGAACGCCGCTTTGGTGTGGAATGTGCTCTCAGCCATGCTACACTTCTTCTAGGACCAGCTATCTCTGCTCTGCCTTTCTATGAACATGAACCCACCACAGGGTGTCAGGAAGGGGACCCGGTTTTAATCCCCCCCAAGCTCCAGCTACATCCATCTCCACCCCTACAAGGTGGGGGTGGAGATGGATGTAAACGGACCCCTCTCTTGTTGACCAAGGGACCCTGCAGTATTTCATAGATGGGGTGTCCTTTGCCTCTTTCAACCCAGGAGGTAGCTCAAGGATTAGACTTGGAGTCTTTAGTTTTGTTCTTTGCACTGGTCTCGCAACACGATCAGAGGCAAAGATGTCAATAAATAGTTTACTCACCCTAACCTTCACATTTAGGATTCAATACAAGCTCCCTTCACGCTATACGACTGCACTGTTTTTAATCACAGTTCATGTCCATTCCTGAGCAAACAATTTACAGCATGTTCAACATCGCAGACAACCATTACCTTATGCTGCACAACCATTTTTAATGTGGAAAAAGCGATTTTTATGAGCTTATTTTCTGCATTGCACCAGTTAATTGGTTCAATTGCAATGAGAGATACTGAAGTCAGACGGGATTAGGCCACGTAGTTAAATGGAGGAAGGAATGCGGTTCAATATGATCTCCACAATGTTTATCCCATATGCGATGAATCGTCTTTCCTGCAGACTTGGCAATTGGCATGTATGTTTCCACAACAGAAATTACTTTGTTAGTTTGCCATAAAGTAAATGTTGAGACAGCCATGTGACATTCAGTTTGGCCTCCACACGAATACGGTAATGGGGAAAAAAGAGTCAGGCAGAAACAAGATGTGGCCGGACTCTTGATTTTGTGTACACGTCTTCAAAACTCGGCTCTAGATACATTTCTTTTTGATGCGTGGTGCCGTTTTGTTTAGCAGATGAAATGAAGGCCTGGTGTTCTGCTCTTTGTGCATGTTGACAGTAAGGCCCACGTATTGCTGTGTTCCTTGTCCGCTGTCTCTTCGCTAGATGGGAAAATATGGGAGCGCTTAAAGCACACAAAAAAAAAAGCTGTTGAGACAACTCCGGATGTGGACACATTACCCAATCAATCATCCCGGGGGGTCCCGACGCTCCCATCCCATCCTGGTCATGAAGATAGAAACTCTCTGAATCCACAGTGGAGAAATGCAAAGCTTTGCATCTGTCAGGTGAATAAAGATCACTAATCCCAGTCTAGGGTCACGTCACTGCATGAGGCTAGAGAAGCGGTTAGGTCATCTCCCCTGCATGACCTCACACCCGCATATACCTTCTGTGTACGAGGGGGAACAGAAGATCTGATCTCATCAAAGTTACTTGAGTAACCCTACCTAAGGGAACATTTCATCCCTTTTCAGCGTCCAACAAGCGGCCGCTGGGAAATGGTTTCCAAATCTGGGATGAGACCCAGCTGGCCCATTGTCAACGTCGAGCCAACTCACTCCATCATATTTTCACACCTCCTGTATCCTTCTCACACAACTGTTGTTGAAGCACAAGGTCAGTGTGCACGGTAATGTGTTTGGCGGGTGATGGAGCGGGCAGGGTTCACCAAGGCTGAGCTCAGCTGCTGGGGTGCCGCTGTTGTGGAGGTGGTCGGAGCAGCGAGATCACGTGCTGTGTGTGTCAGAGATGGAGGGGAGTATGCAGGGGCAGTCTCGCTACCTTGGTTGAACCCTCTGTGGAGAGGGGGTAATGAAAGAAACAGTTGTTCTCTTTTGAAGGAGCCATTTGATATGGCGGTGGGCGGGACTTCACGTGGCTGTGCTCTTCCAAAATAGCGTCGAGTGCCCTGATTTATCATAGAGACTCTGGATTGATAGTGTAATGGTAGAACATCTGCCATGCTTGCGGCCACCATGACGCCATCTTGGTGTTTCTTAAAGAGCTAATCACATCCGAGGTATCCGCCGGCTCGTCACAATGACTGGACGTGTTGCAAGACTACATTTGCTGCATTAAAACTAAAGACAAGAGATAAGAATCCTTTACACATGTCTGGCTGTAAATTCATTTTAATGTCTATTATTATTCTGATTATTCTGATTATTATATTGGTTATTAGCAGTGGATTGCACATTGATATTGTAACATATATGATATTATGGGCTTCATAAGGGCTCTGCTAACAGGAAATAAATATATGCCGATAACAGTCCGCTTATCCGTGCAAGCTGCTACAACACTGCACTATTGTGCTGTGAGGGCAGCACGGGGGGGGGCAGTGTTCAGCACTGTTGCCTCACAGCAAGAAGGTCCTGGGTTCGAACCAAAGCCCTCCCAGGTCTTCCCTGTGTGGAGTTTGCATGTTCTCCTCCATGTGGGTTTCCTCCCGCCATCAAAAAGACATGTATGTCAGGGTTGGTGCTCCTGCCCATGCCCCTGAGCAAGGCCATAGGAAAAAGAGCTGGAGTTGCTCCCTGGGCTCCTGTACAATAGACAGGTCGATTTTCACATATCATGATTAGTCCCCACATTTTGGCTGTGGACATGGACTTAGATGGAGAGACGGAGCTTGGGGGATTAAGGCTGGATGCCCTGTGGTGGGTTCAATCCCACAACATCTGGCTCATTAGTTCCTGAAGCGTGCACTCTACCCCCTGAGCTCCCACAGCCCCTCACTGCTCCTACACAATAGGATGGGTCAAATGTGGAGAACACGGTCATTGTGTGAAAGAGCGAGCCATATGGTATGCATTCACTAGCTCCCTTCAGGTGAAGTTCTATCGTAGAACAACCCAGCTTTTACCAAAGCCTGTGGACAAACATACAAGTACGCCGGGGTGGAAAATCAAGCCACGAAAATATCTTATTTCCAAATCGTTGGTATCGCTGATAGAAGGAGACAAACACGCCTTTGAAGAGGTTAAATCTAATTCCTCATCGTAGTTGTCCACGCTGCACAGCGGCCATTTGTGGTCTTGCTGGTAGGTGTTGAAATCTGTTACACAAGGGGTTGGGAGGGAAAAGGGCTGGACGTGTCTGACCCCATTTGGTCAGCAACAATCGACGCACTGTACGAGCTTTTTCACATCTGTGAGTCTTGGCTATGCGGAAGGGAGACTGTCGGAGGAGAATTTTCGCTCATGTTGCCCGGCTTCGGGAGCAGATTTAGCTGAACGGTAAAGCCCGAGGCAGAAAGTAGAGTGAGCATCGGAGGTGGTGCCCCCTGCAGGAACCCACCTTCCTCCCACCGGGTGGACACCCACCACTGCCTGTCTTCTGCATTGGGAAATGTTCAGGTGGAGGCAGCACATGGTGGGTTGATATGTATGGAAATAAGAGGGGATTATGGGAGATGCTCAACAGGTTGTGAGTCTGCCTTAATCGCAGGTCTGCCTTCAAGCTGGATCGGTAGTGCTTTGTTCCCTCCACTGTGTCCTGAAGAATGTGATGTCAAGAATTTGCCAAGGCATTCCACACAATGCCGACGGAACGGCTCTCTCAAAGCCCCCCCGAGTGGTGTAGTATGGGGAAATGTGCCAAGTGCGACCGTGTTGATAGAAAGTGACTAGAGCAGGGCTCGCCCAGGCCTCGCACTCGTCAGACATAAGAGAACCTGACAGGCATGGTGCCAGAGAAAACCAACACCATGTCCCCGAGCCTCCCTATGGTCTGGGAGAGAGAAGGATGACCAGCGCAGCACAAAACCCCCTAAAATCTCTGTAACAAAGCCTCTGTATCATCTGAGAACACAGAGCAACCTACTGCACTTCCAGGAATGTATTCCCGTTGTTCACTGCTTCTCATCCGAGATGAATGGATGCCCCGTTCTCGTTGCAGTCGAGCTGTGTGTGAATGGACGGTGGCATATTACACAAGACCTCCGGCCTGGATGGGAATATCTAGTTTCACTGTCCCGCTGAACTATTTTTCCAGATCCAGTGAACTGACCTGCTGCAGGCAAAAATGCTAAGCTAGTCTGTTTTACCGTGGCCGCGAGGCCCTCGTCTCTAACCGCTGACGCACAACACCAGGCCGAGGATACGAGTCGCAGTCTCGCTGTGGTGCTGGCCATCTCCTAATTAGCCGGGGCACACCTCCAGTGGAGCCGTCATAGCTCATGTGCTTCAGGAACGAAGGAGCCAGGGGATGTGGGTTCTAACCCACCGCTGAGCCTCAGGAAGGACATCCGGCCTTAATCCCCCACGTCTGGCCTGGACGGTGTTGTGGATAAAAAAGCTCTAAAAGTCAAAATGAGGCTGGCTGACGAGGTGAAGCAAGGCAGGTTCATTGTGACATTTCAGATCAGGGGTGAACATTTCAGCAGGAATGACAGATCATCAAGGTCACAAGGTCCAGCTTTTTATGATGGCCTCTTTAGCACCCCCAGATCTTGGAGGGCCCGATAAGATTTCTTGATTTCTTATCATGAACATAAGACCACAATGATTGATCGTATTGCTGGTGCAGTCTTAAACAACAAGTTTTTGTCTCAAAGTGGTTTAGTCATATCCTTGTCTTATGGAAAGGTTATCATGGCCTCTTCAGTCATATTTGGTATGCTCAAGGCTGAAACTCCCCACAAGCTCCGCCAATCGCTAGCCCACACTAGTGCAACACTTTGAGATTTAACTCTGAAGTTCCCCACAACTGGTGACCTGTCCAGGATGCTTCCCCGCCCTCCGGCCCAGGAGCACTGGGATAGGCTACAGCGGATCCACCACCTGACCTTAGACAAGTGGTTGACGATGGCACGATGCCTCCATTGCATTTTTGTCATTTTTTGGCTTCTTTTGGAAACGCTGAAACAAAGGAGCAGCTTTCCCTCTTTCAGCACGTCTAAAGGTCAATCGATGTTTTGAATCCACGTGTTTTGAATCATTGTTCGGACCTCAGACCTAGCATACGGTGAATTATGATCTGGCCCTGCTTTGATAACATTGTGAAACCTATCATGCACGGCTCCTTTCATGAGCATCTGTTAGAGAATAATCCACCATCTGTCTCGGTGGAGACTAAAGGCTAGGCTGGTGCTTGACTCTTTGTTTGGTCTCATTTGAGAGCATTTAAAGCTGCAATTACGAAGATCTACACGCCGACGGCTGCTCGTTTTGGTACTTTGATTCCATCCGATGAATGCAGTTTCGATTGCTAACTTCTATGATTGCTGTCATACAGATCCTTCCTAGGAGTGATTACATGACGTGTAGTGATAAACAACTTCAGTGTAGCTGTGATTTTAAGAAGTCAACCTATAGCAAGCTGATCTAGCCGAACAAGCTCTTCAAAAGACCTTCACCAGTCGATATTCAACCATCAACAACTAAAACTTGGGGTCAGCTGGGTTCTTTGTTCAACAGTGGGAAAAACACTCGTGCAACAGCGCTAGCCCAAAACTCAAAGGGGGGTTTTGGAGATCGGTAGGCATGACATCTGATGAGACATTTAGAGATTACACTTTCAAGAGTCCAGCTGATGTTCATCACATTCAACTGAGACCACGTGACGCAGTGCATCAAACCAACAACCGTTTTCAAAAACTGCTTGCTCATATATTTCAGACACCATGAGAGACATTTTAGCAAATACATTCTCTACTACACGATTAATGTTGTACATCTTATCTTATCTCTCTATTCTTCCCTGTGTGCTTGTGGAATCTGCCTGTGTCGTTTAGCCTGCCTGTTCTTTGAAACAAAACACAGAAACTAATATACCAGGAACCAAATCTCCACGAGAGGCCCGTTTGACGCGTTAAGCATTCAAACCCTCATATGGGGGTGGGCATGGATTTAGATATAGCTTGGGAGAGATTAAGGCCGGATAGCCTTCCTGATGCCCAGTGGTGGGTTCAAACCCACAACCTCTGGCTCATCAGTCCCTGAAGCGTGCGCTCTACCACTGAGCTACCATGGTACAAAATCTCAATCCAATGCAAAAAACCCTGGGGAGAAATCTCAATGCTAAAAAGCTGGCTCGCACACTGCGAGTGGTTTTGCGCAAATTAAAAGTCATAATCAGACTATCAACCTGAAATGAGAGCACTGTTAGAAAATCAGTTCCTTGGCTAAAGAACTTTATCAGAATTCAAACCACAGCAAAATCATTACTGGAGCTACTTGGAAATGCGTCTCCTTAAATATCTCGTAAAGTCCAGAGGATTAACCAGAGGCTTTTCCTTTCGGTAGACATCCACTTTGCGGATGCTAGTGGAAAGGGCCATAGCGTATTCACACAGGAGTCATCATCACCCTGGACACACGGAGACCCGGGGGAGGTACCGGAGGAGAGCGAAGACAAGAAAGACAGAGGCTAAGCGAGAGAGCAATGAAGAGGGATGGGACTATGGGAGGGCCTTTAATGGATGGGGCAGCCAAGGGACAAGGGGGGATTTAGTGAGGACGGAAGAAAGGGAAAAAGAGAGAGAGAGGAGATGACATCGGAGGGTGAGCGAGAGTCTTCTGTTGACATTTTCAGAGGGTCGTCTTCCATCTGATGTGAGCGGGTCAAATGTCTTGTCATTTACCTTGAGTCGTGAAATGGCTCGACGACGGGCTGGTTTTTTTAGAACACGCAGACATATAGTACTAAAAGCCTTGGCTAACATCTCCATCCCTGTACATCACATTTCATTCTGGACGCTAACGTCCCCCTGTGACTTCAACGGATTGAATCATGTAAAACACAGGATTTGTTCTACGTCCTGTTTATCGTCAAACAGCCATTACATCAATTTAATCAGGGTCACGTCAGGGTTGAAAAGGACCCATGGGGTGATAGACAGGGTGAGAAAGTTATCATCCATCTTGAAAATGTACATCCTGGGTTTCCTTTCCAGAACGGGTCGATGTATGAGCGGCCGCGTACAGGGGGACGTCTGACTGGATCACATGCAGGCGTCAAGACCGTGCAAGATAACGCACAGGTTTGCTTTCAGGGTGGTCATCAAGCTATCAGAAGATTAGTGTTTCGATATATGGCTCCAGCAGAATGGGTGTTGAAGTGCCCTTGAGCAAGACACTGAACCCCCAAACCGCTCCCCAGACCCTGCAGCTGCTCAGTGCTCCTATATCACAGAGAGAGGTCTGTTTTACGTCTCACCGTTCGTCCCCATGCTGTGGGGGTGGACGTGGACATAGATGGACCTTGGGTGCCCTTCCTGGGTTCGAACCTGCAGTGTCTGGCTTGTCCATGGCATGGGTCAAATGCAGGGAACACATTTTGACATATGCATGTGCAATGACAAATGAACCTTCTTCTTCTTCTTTTAGTTTGGTTTCTGTTTTGACTCAGTCCCACTACCTACAGAGGTCCTGATCCAGTCCGGAGCTCCTCACTGGGTCCAGTGTGTTCCCGGGAGTGGCTTATTTCCCCCTCCATCCATCACTGTCACCTGGTCTGCCGCTCGGGTCTCTTGTCACCCTCTCAGATGACACAACGTTTCATAACCATCACAGCCACCATTTAAGCCCGGTGATTAATGAGCAGTCGGTGAGAGCACTCTGGCCATTTGACTTGATGTACAGCAACAGCCTCTGTGATTAAGCACATGTAGACGTCTTGGCCTTGCTAATGCAAGCATAAAAGACCGAGTGGTGTTCTTCAGCTGCCAGGCCCGGCCCTCCTCTTACCCCCCCTCCCTTCTTACAAGGTAATTCTTCTCCATTGTTTTCCTCATGTGGCTGCTGAGTTGCGGCTATTCTCCCACCAACAGTCGACCATTCAGGCGAGACCGTTTCTGGAGAGCAACCATCTCTCAGTCGTCCACGGTGACACGCTGGAGTGATTATCCCAGCAGTGTCACAAAGCCACATTGGAGGGTCTCACAGAACATAAACATGGATACAAACATCACAAAAAGTCCTCCTGCACACTAGGATCTGCAGAGCTCTTAATTAGCACCATTACGGCCACCATTGATTAAATCCCCTTTCTCGGTCTAATCAAAGGTTGGTTTTGCGTGCAACTTTCAAGACAAATGATATGGGGGTTGACAGTCCTTCCTTCTTATTAATCGATTTACATGGTGGGGTCTTCATCTCCCGTTTTAGCCCAAAGCGATGGTGTTTTTCTGAGGAGGGGCTTGAAATGTTCAAACCAAGCACACTGTGTCGATACGGGAGGCCGGATACACGCTCCTACAAGCACAACAATAAACGGCTGATGTGAATGGATTGAAATTTACCGTCCGAGAGGTCGGCGAACCTACCACGTGAGGAAAAAGCCCCTCAGAGGTTTGCTCGGCTTGTGCATTAAACTGTTTATATATCTGTATAGAGTTTTGATTGGGGGACCTGAGGATTCAAGCCCGGTCCAGCCACAGCTTGGAGCCAAACTGAAGCCCAAAATGACTCTGCCATGTATTAGGCTATTATTATCTTACTCATAAGCCTAAGAACCAAACTCACCAGAGTTTCCAATGGGGTTGATGAAAACTAAGAACATATTCACTGCAGTATTTATTTTTTCCCCCAGTAGGCTGAAGGTAGTTTCTCACCATATGGACGTCTGAGCGGACTGCTACAGGTATTCAGAGCAATTTCTGTTTCCTGTCATGGTTTTCAGGCACCCATGCCAATCAGAGGCCTTTATGAGACGCGTCTCCAAATACACTTCATGCTAAACAGCCCATGACGCTGACGCTGCTGCTAGACATGCAGAGCAAAAACACAAACATCGACTTCACTATCTCTCGGAAAATAACAACTTCGGTCAGACTTCCTCCGTGTTTTGGCTCAACTGCCCCACATCAATCAACTATTAATTGCTGGAATTCGAGGGCCGTCCAACTCGGATAATTAATGCCAGCCACACATGGGATCTGACATGCAAGGAGAGAAGGGACAGAAGACGATTCGTCAAACAATAAGGAACCTGAAATGTATTCAGAAGGAAGTAGCAGCATAGGGAAGGTACAAGCTAATGACGGGACACTCAAGAGCAGCACAAAGACAAAGAAAAACAGGCAATGTGTGGAAACCAAGCCAAGCCCAGCCAAGTCTGAATCAATCCTCATAAATAAAGCTCTGCGTCAGCTCGGGCTGAAAACCCAAACTGTATGTCTGCAGCCTGAAGTTTCCCAGCATTATGGGTAATGCCTGACCTGATATACAATCCAGTAATTCAAGTGATTTCTTTCAGTCCGGGGCAGTGAAAGCCTGCTTGATGCTTCATGCAATCAATGCCATTGACTTGATATGTATACATTGGTCATTGTGCCCTCAACCCCACAAGAGCACATAAAGTACATAACATGATGTAAAACATGGAAGTAGTGGATGTGTAGGGCCAAATGTTCTTGGTCATTCGGCATACTTGGCAGCTGATGACAGCATGAAGTAAACAAACTTCCACTGCACAAGATTGATGGAAAGCAATTAAACTACTAGAATACTCCACTCCTTATTTGTTAGTGGCCTTGAAGAAGTTATATTTGCATGTGATATATATGC
>OMLC01036829.1:0-11906 GCA_900302585.1 Regalecus glesne
TAAAACAGGAGGAAACACTGTGTGGTTGTCTGTGTTTGTGGTAACACACATGTGCACCATGTGCTCCTCCGGTCACAAACAGACGCATTCATAATGTTCCCCCCTACCCCACCCTTAATGGTGTGTTAAAAATAGACATGTTTGTTCTCTCTAATTGCCCCATTTAACCCAAAGCCTCTCCGGTCTTCTCTCTGTGGTCTTCAGCCAATAAGCACAAGCCATGGATCGAGACGGAGTACCAGGGGATTGTCATGGAGAACGACAACACGGTGCTGCTCAACCCTCCGCTCTTCGCTCTGGACAAAGACGCCCCGCTGCACTATGCTGGTAACTAACCTGCCGGAACGATGAGCTGTCGACATGGTGCGACTCTGGGCAGGACTTGGTGGAGCACCATCAGAGAATAATCTCAAATAATTGAATGTGTGTGTGTGTGTGTGTGTTAAAATTTGCTGGAACGGCAACCAAGATGGGTTCTCGTTCAGAAGTAGGCTCTCTTCATGCTTATTGAAATATTGGATACGTAATTAACCCCTTCTTCTCCATCTCCCGCATCCACACACGCACCAGAAACAGAGCACCGGCCAATTGTGCTGTTAAAATGTCTTATAATTACAAAACATATATCTAAATAGCTGTAACCTGACATTTTACATCGCCAGATTAAATAAACGGAACTTTAGACTCCGGTGTTGGTCCCACGGTTTATTAGGTCCCCCGCGGGACAAGAGGGAATAAGGGCCGGATGTCCTCCCTGACGTCCCGCCGTGGGTTCAAACCCGCTACCTTGCAGTTCCCAAGGAGCCCCCTCTACCACTGAACTACTTGGCCCCCAAAAACACAAAATACCTCCATTCAATTGTTACTAAAGGCACTTGACTTCATCTCCAATGTAATTGGCAAAATGGCGGGGGTGAGGACGGAGACAACGATACAATACACACATTATGTTGTCTCCGTCCTCACCTTCCCCATTTTGCTGATTGCATTGGAGATGAAGTCAAGTACCTTTAATAACAATTGACCGGAGATGGTTTTGTATTTTTAAATTGTCATAAATGAAGGGAGATCACCTCCAAAGGACACCCTATCTCTTCTTCCAGCACAATGCAGCTCAACAAAACTAGCAGCCATTGATAACACTCACACAAGCATCAGTTCTCACTCTACCGGATGCAGGGGTGTGCCATCGAGACTCTTCCATTGAAAGCTGGGGGTATTCCTGCGGGCATTCTGAATATTAAAAGCAGCCGAATCAATCATCGGGTCAGCCATTTTTAGACCTCGCATGCGATTCATTGTGTTATTCAGCCCTTCATTGCGGCTGTCGGCGGTGTTCTACCCTAGAGCATGTTGAAACCAAATGATCACATCAGCAGGGCCCGGAACACAGCACCGGGTCCATTCAGAGAATATTCATTGTTTGGTTGAATTTATAATGCGTCTACAAATATCACGCCGGGGGGTTGTTCTTGGCAGTAGATTTGGTTTGTGTCAGCCATCTATTGGGTGGGACCGGGATATTTTTAAACAAACAGTATCTCACTCCTTTCTCCGAAGGCTTTATAAATATAAAAAGGGCCTGCGCAAGTAGATGACGTCATCACACGCAACTCCTTCCCTCCCTCACACTTTTCCCCATTTGTCACGCAGGTGAGATTTGTGGCTTCCGGGTGCATAACGGGCCTTCCGGTTCCGGTTCCGTTCAGTTTGAGGCGGTGGTTCTGGACCGTTCCACCGGTGAGGGCCTGGTGCGGTCCAAAGAGCCTCTGGACTGCGAGAGCCAGCGGGAGCACAGCTTCACTATCCAGGCCTATGACTGTGGAGAAGGACCCGACGGAGTAAACAGCAAGAAATCCCACAAGTCAGTTTTGCTCCCTCGATACCCACCCCCATCCTGTCTCTCTATATATACTTTAATTCTCCTGCTTTTTCTCCATCCTGAAAGATAGTGTGCTTCAGGCTGTGTTTTCCCTCTTCGGAGCTACAAACATGACTGTGGCCTTTAATAATACTCCACATTGATCTCACTCCACTTTTTCCCTTCCTCTCTTTCACATCCATCTCCCCTCAGGGCCACTGTACACGTCCGTGTGAATGACGTCAACGAGTTCTCCCCGGTGTTCGTGGAGCGTCGTTATGAGGCGTCCGTCCCAGAGGGCCGTCTTTTTGACCGCATCGTGCGTGTGGAGGCTCTGGACGCAGACTGCTCCCCGCAGTACAGCCAGATCTGCTTCTACGACATCATCACTCCCAATGTGCCCTTTGCTATTGACAACGACGGTGAGATGCTGGCGACAACACGTCCTCTATCTCTCTCCAGTAAAAAGACGGGGTGTTTGCACTAGTTGTTTTTTATTCACCCTATGTTATGCAGTGTTAGCTCCATATTGCCTCATATCCAAGTGGAAGCTCTCATTCATTAATAAGCAAATCCATTCATTATCTATTGTATGCTGAGAGCATCTTCACACACGCACACACAATGATGTCATAATGCTGTTGAAATGTTGCGCATTTACATGAAATATGAAAATAGTTAATAATCAAATACATATATATATGAATAAATAAAATTGAATAAATACATAAACTTCCCTGTGATGGTCTGGCAACCGTTCAAGGGCGTACCCTTGCCTTTCGCCCAATGAGAACCGAGATAGGCTCCAGACCCCCCCCACTCATCCCCCGTGACCCAAGTTCGGTCAGGTGGCTGACGATGAATGGATCGATGGATGGATGGATGGATAATAAATAAACATGACATGTTATACTTTCAAATTAAATAAACATTACAGGCATTTGGCAGACGCTCTTATCCAGAGTGACGTACAACAGAACAGTGTTGTTCCCTTAGTTTATTTGGACCCCTCTAATCTGTCTGTCTGTCTGTCTGTCTGTCTGTCTGTCTGTCTGTCTGTCTGTGTTTTTCTATCTATCTTTGACTTGAGGGCTTTTGTATTTTTAACTCGTCAGGTTCGGGTTTTTTGTGTTCTGATATATTGAATGTAACTTTGTGCATGGCATTTTGCCGATTGCATGAGAGAGGAGCTCAAGTACCATTAGCAACAAATGGCTTGAGGACTTTTGTTTTTTTTTACTTGTCAGGTATGTTATTGGTGTTCAAATATATACATATAGACATACCTGACAAGTTAAAAATACAAAAGCCCTCCAGTCCCTTGTTGCTTACAGCACTTAAGCTCTTCTCCTATGCAATGGGCTAAATGCTGGAGGTGAAGTCGGAGACAGCATATGTATGTGTAGTGAAGACCAAATAGGAGCTTATTCCATCTGGAAGCGTAACATGTCAGGTTATGACTATTTACATATATTAGGTGTAATCATAATAAAACATCTTAACAGCATAAATGACATTAACACGCACACAGACACACATACACGCACACAAATCAATATCTGCACGACTGAAGCATTTATCTGCAGCAATTGTGTGATAGCGGCTGCCGCTAATAATTCATCTTCCAGGGAGATGCCAAGAGATTTGAATGTAGAATGTATGGGCTGACATCTGGACTGTTTGTGTGTAAATATTACTTTAATTATGTCGTTCTAACACAGCTGCTAGTATTTGTTTGCAGAGCTCGGAGGTCAAGTTTTAGCTTAAATGTTTAAATCCAGACATGCGTCTCATTTGGATAGCAGTGGAGTCAGTAACGTGAGTATTGCAGCCCATCGCCTGGTTGTTCTTGGGATCAGATATGTCGAGACAGCAGCTGGAGTGAAGAAGTGTTCATGTTTATCATGACTTTGCAGAACTGGCCAGAACTCGGAGGAGGTTGCAGAGGATGAGCTGTTCCTCTGCATTTTGGGTCAGACTGCTACAGGAGGACACAGACCCTCTATTCAACTGTGTTAAAATGCTGGAGGACTGCCATTGTCTGTTTCCTTGCACAGATTTTTCTCTGATTTGTTGTTGTTATTGGTTTTTTACAACCCCCTTTCTCACCCCTCCATTTTTCTGTCAATCTCTGTGGTCGCTTTTTGTGCCTGACTCATTGTTTGTGGCCCAACATCACGTAGGAGCCAACCTCTTCGTTCTACCTGCTGCATCTCGTCTCTTCAAACTGGGAGATTTCTCATGCTTTCATTTATGCTTCTTGGTGGCTTTCTTTTAGTCGCCAAATGTCTTTCTGTACAACTGAGATCCAGAGGGTTTGTCAAAAAAATACATTTTGCACTTTGCATTTACAACTCATCATCCCTCCGTCTGTCTTACCTCTTCCCATCTGTTAGGTAACATTAAGAACACGGAGCCTCTAGACTCTAAGCGCCAGCGCGTTCACACCTTCTGGGTCACCGCATTTGACTGCGGAAAGAACCGGGCCCAGGCTGATGCCCAGGTTGTGGTCACGGTCAAGCCATCCTGCAAACCTGGCTGGATCGGTAATCTATAAGATTGAATGTGACACTGATATTCTAATTCTCTTGCTGAAATAAATCTAACTTGTACGTAGAGATAGGAGAGGCTTTACAGACATGCTTTAACTGGGATCTAGCAGGATTGTTTTGTCTTTAATGGAATTACCTTATCTGTGTGACTTGCAATATATAAGGTGGGGGTCTGGTTAATGGATCTAATACAATGAGGTGTGCTATAGCTCGGATGAGTCACCCCTGTACATTTTCCCAAGAGATGGATGTTGAGGATAGAGTGAGATAGTTATGCAATCATTGACAATGTAAATGTTAGCATCTGATGCAGTATCTCGTGTGACGTGTATAGATACAAGGCCTCCTTTTACAGAGAGCAAAGTATACACATTGGTGGCAAAAACATTCAGATCTTTTACCTGAATAAAAGTAGAAATACTACAGTGAAAAATACTTTTTTACAAGGGAAAATCCTTTAAAACGTACTCAGTTAAAAGCAGGGCTGTCATTTAGGAGTAAAAGGTGACGAGAATTCTAGGGGACCACAGCCCTTGGGGGGCCCACAAAAACCCTCAGTAGCTTTTTATGTATAATGGAAAGTCAGGGGGTGGGGGCCCACAAAATATTCTTTCAGGGGGCCCAGAATTCCTAGCAACGGCCCTGGTTGAAACTATTAGCATCACAATATGCTTAAATTAGCAAAAGTGAAAGTGCTCACTATGCCGAATGGGCCATTTCCGAATCATATATATCAGGTTATTTTGACGATAATTATTGATGCATTAATGTGCTCATTACTTTTATTTTGCAGTTGGAAAAAGTGGAGCTAACTTAAATTACTTAATATACTGCTGGATAGCTTAACCTATAGGTTCATAATTTATTAGTTTATTTATGATTTGTATTAATCTAATTCTGCAGAGTAGCTAGTAACTTAAGCTGTCAAATAAATGCAGTGGAGTAAAAAGTACAATAATTCCCTCTGACCTACTGTGCAATCGAAAAATTAAGTAGCATTAAATGGAGACACTCAAATAAAGTACCTCAAAAT
The DNA here is from genome assembly GCA_900302585.1 of Regalecus glesne. NCBI lineage: Eukaryota > Metazoa > Chordata > Actinopteri > Lampriformes > Regalecidae > Regalecus > Regalecus glesne. The sequence continues at coordinate 5,447 of OMLC01036829.1, forward strand.
TTCACTTGAGCACAATACTTGAGTAAGTGCACTTAGTTACGTCCTACCATTGAGTATATGCACACTGGTCTCAGTCTGTGGCTTTGACAATGTTCCACTTTGACATAGTGTGTCTTTTCAGGATGGACCAAGCGTGTGGAGTACACCCCTGGGTCAGGGAGCATCCCTCTGTTTCCTAATCTCCGTCTGGAGACCTGTGAAGAGACTGTGTGGAACATTCAGGCCACCGTAGAGCTCCAGACCGGCCATATTGGAAAGGGCTGTGACAGGGACAGCTACTCAGATAGATCCGTTCGCCGCCTCTGCGGTGGGTTCTGGTTTACATTTACATTTATATTAACACATTTGACAGATGTGTTCGCTCAAGGCGATTGACAAGAGAGCCAACGATTAGCAATTTAATTCAAGTGTCACTCAATGGCCATGGAGAGTGCTACAAAGGTGGTTAAACCTGCAGCGCTGAACTTTTGTCCCTCCCTTCTGGCAGTGAGAGGAATTACACAAACACTATTGATGCAGGCTTAGCAAAAAGTAGCAACAATTAAAAATAGTATTTCTGTAATTACTAGGCAATAATCATTTATTTAGAGTAAATGTAATTTATGTAATCTACTCGAAATATTTTACAAATATACCAACCTGTCAGAGAGCAGTATTACAACATCTATATCTGCCCTTTGTACTTTATCTTCTTTCAGTGCTCTCCCGCGAGAAAAGCAACCCCAGTATTTTTCCTTTTTTGTCTTTTCCATTGATCCCTTTCTTTTCTTTGAGTTTGATATTTCCTCTTAAAGTCAAGTCCATTTTCCAAATTGTGGTCACTCATTCACTCACTTTAGTAGGATTGAATTTCAACTCGCATCAGGCATGCCGTGGACGGTTTTATTCTTGTTTCTCTGGGGCATTACTGCCATTACTTTAGCTCTGGAAAACCAATCGTGTCTACCTTTTTCCCCAAAGAAATTTAGATTCAATATCCAAAATGTGACAAATCATTTGTTTTCCTCTGATTGGTCAACCCTAACCCCTCCCAACCCTTTAACCAATAAGAGGCAGAGTTTGATGAATGACATAAAATGTATCAAAATGTCTGCCCCAAGCCAACAGATTTAAACGTTTGGTATACTGTGAAATATAGAGAGATGTACCACCCTTTGTGTTGACACCTTGTTAGTTTGTAATACCCTTTGTATCCCCCCCTCTGTCTGCACCAGGTGCTGTTCGAGGTGAGGTAGACCTGCTCCCGCCCCCCTCCCCAGCAGCCAACTGGACATCGGCTCTACCCACTCTTCCCTCCTCCGACTCCTCCCTGGTTTTCTCTTTTAACGGATCCACCCATGTTGCTGTGGTGCCCGACTCCATCGTCACGGCGGTGTCCGGAGACCACTTCACTCTGCAGTTGTGGATGCGAAGGGGCGGAGCTAACATCCAGTCTTCAACCAGCCAGACCAGAGCGAGCCGCAAGGAGGAGGAGACTATCATCTGCAGCACTGTCAAGAATGGTTCGTCATATCCGTCAACCTTGGATGTAGAAGTAGCTATTCTTTTTATTTGATTCAGTGATTTGATCATGAATTTCTTATCCAGTAATTTTCCGTTTATACATTAGTGACCCAAAAAAGTTTGAATTTGAGTCGATCCTTGGAGATGTGTGATGAGTATGATGTAACCCATCAGTAAGAAAGAGCTAAAAATGTCTCATTCAAGTCCTTCTTTTGCTCATCTGTCATCTGAAGCCTGCCTTCAGGGAGAAGCAGGAAAGGGGATTTTCCACTTGAGATCGAAAGTTCCTGGTTCCTTGTGGAATAATCCAAGCAGGGATATGTTAATTTTGCCATTCCCTCCCTCAATAAGTGCTGGGTAGGTGCCCTTGAGCAAGGTCCTTAAGCTCCCACGGCCCCACCGACAGCTCAGCAGCTGGTAGAAGAATATTGGAGGAGTGTGGGAATTAAAGTAACGCCTTTACTGAAAAACAACCTGCAAGCTCAGCGGCAAAACAATCCTGACCATTCAAAAACAGAGTGTAGCACAAACCAAACACCTCCAAGACACAAAATGGGGAAGAGTCGATAGGAATTTAAAGAATGCACTGAAGAAATACATGAAGTAGCGTTAATAAATTACAATGGCACAACTAACACTGTTCTCTGTCTCCCCCCGTGTCCCCCTGTTCTCTTGCTGGTCCGCAGATGACTCGTTCTCTCACTACTCCCTCTCTGTCCATGGCTGCCGCCTCTCGCTTTTCTACTGGCCTGACATCTCTGCAGCGCGACCCGTCAAGTTCCTCTGGAAACTGGAGCAGGTACATGGGGAAACAGCAGCGGTAGCCAGGCCGGGATAGTCTTACCATGCACCAATTCTCCACCTTCACTCTGTGGAATGGATGAGCTGAATGCTGGGACGTTAACAGAGTGAAAGCTGCCATCCTGAAGAAACAAATGTTCGTTTTTTTGTACATGGCATTGCGAGGGCATTCGAGATGGGCACTAATCTGTGAAGCTCCAAACCATAGACGCTTTTGCACTTCCCCATCTTAATGGTTGAGGTTGGTTGGGAGCATCCTGGGGGACAGTGATATGGTGCATGGTTCCATACATCCACACCATTGTAAATAAGTGGGTAGAATTAAGGAAAACAAACGTGTTGTGGCACACAGGCAGATATGTGAGGAAAAGTTTGTAGAAGATATTTTACACAGATCTGACATCCATCCATCCATCAATCATCAAGCACTTATCAACTTCGGGTCATGGGGTCATGCTGGGGAAACAGCCTGGACAGGTCACCTTTCCATCGCAGGGCTTGAGCAGCTACGAGTTCGACAGGCTTTCTGCAGCTCAAGCAGCTCCGACAGCATCAGCAGCTAAAACGTAGCTTCTCCGGTGTGTTTGTTTGCTCAGCGGTGGGGAGGGTGAGAATACAACAGCATCGGCGTCTCCGCTGTAATTCAAATCGATCTCTGGAGTCTCCGATGGTCAAACGACAGTGCAATTACCTTTGGAACAAAACCCACAATCTTCAGGGTTGCAGCTTTACGATGATGGCTGTGTTGAATTGTGTTACAAGCGGACGGTGCTGAAGCCTCCTGAGCTGATTGCTGGGCATTTTGAAGTTCAGTCTTGCTGTACAGTTTGAACTTCTGTGTGAAAATAAGCCAGGAAGCAAGAGGAAAGGCTGGTGGTGGGCAGAAGGAAGGAATCACTGTGTCCATGTGTATCAGAGGGACATCTATGTGTATGCATGTGTGGGTTTGCCAATGTATTTGACTGTGTGTGTGTGTGTGTGTGTGTGTGTGTGTGTGTGTGTGTGTGTGTGTGTGTGTGTGTGTGTGTGTGTGATGAGGTAATTGATTCTATAATTGTGCTCATCAGATAACTGATGTTATGTTTCTCCTCAGATCTGCTCCCCCTTGATCTTCTCTCCAGGGTCCTCCCTCGCCCTGGACAGGCTCCTCCCAACCAGGTGAGAGCAGGATGGATACATCACTGAAAGAAGGATGGATGATAGCTGGATGGATGATAGCTGGATGGATGATAGCTGGATGGATGGATGGATGGATGGATGGATGGATGGATGGATGGATGGATGATGGATGGATGGATGTTGGATGGATGGATGGATGGATGGATGGATGATGGATGGATGGATGGATGGATGGATATATAGATAGACAGATAGACAGATAGTTTAGATAGATAGATAGATAGATGGATGGATGGATGGATGGATGATGGATGGATGGATGTTGGATGGATGGATGGATAGAAGAATTCATGAAGAGGAATTGTATATTTTCTGCTCATTATTGTGACCTGACAGGTTCGGATGGTTCAGTCAGGCATATCCCGTGGCATACGTCTGACTGGTTCCATGGCAACCAGACTGAGTTTCCCTGCCTCCCAAATATTCACGAACTGTGACTTCTTCCCTGGAGAATTCTCATTGGTCACCACAGTCAAGATTCCAAAACTCATCCAGAAGGTGAGAGAGACACAGAAAGACAGAGAGAAAGATAGACACTTTATTTGGTCATCATATTTTTCGGTGAAATGTATTCTCTGCATTTAAGTTATGCTATTGTACAGGGGCAATGGGCAGCTCCAGCACCTAGGGAGCAGTTAGGGGTTCAGTGTCTTGCTCAAGGACACTTCAACACACTTTCTGAAAGAACTGGGAAGAATGTCTGAATCTATGGTTAATCAGCCAGCCTGTCAACACTTCATGCATATGTAGTCTCTCTTTTTTATGAAAAGAGTCACTTCACACTCTAACAATCAAATACAAGGAACCTATGAAGAATAACATGGTATACCCATGGAACAAAAACCACAGCAAATCAGGACGTGTGTAGGAGGGCCAATGTGTGTGTACACAAACCCTGCTCAGTCTATTTACTGGTTACTACAACTTTACGACATGTTTTCTGTGCATTCGCACCTCCATGCTCCAGCTGTGGGGATCTTCTATGATGTTCGTCTCATTTGTTTTCAGAGGAATGAGTACATCTTCACTTTGGTGGAGGACAAACCTAATAGGCTGTTGCTCGGGTTACGTGTCTCACAGACCAGCCTTCACTTCCTGGTTACGGTGCCAAATCCAAGGCAGAAGAGGACAATTAGCTTTAGGGATGTTCATCTGGCAGATGACCACTGGCACACCGTTATCCTAGCAGTGACTGGAAGACATGCAACCATCACCATTGACTGTGGAATTCCTTTGGAAGTGTAAGTGTATTCTATTCTCTTCTATTCCGGTCTGGCCTGGTCTGATTTGTTCTGTTCTGTTTCATCCATGATGGGTCTGTTGCCTGTGTTCCAGGGTCATGGACCAGGCCTTTTCCACTACTCTAAACACTAGAGACTCCAGATTCTACATTGGAAGCAGAAGAAGGTGGAAAGGACTATTCTCTGTGAGTCTTCAGCTCTGGGTGGAGTTCAAATCACAGGACTTTGTTTCCATCTGATGAAAATAAGTCACATACAGCAGCACTACCAACTCTCGTTCCCTCTCACAGTTAAACTGAGTCATGATCTTTGGGACAGCTGCTTCATAGATCTGTGTACTGTTCACTTCCTAGGGTTTGCTCCGTCAGCTGGTTTTACTTCCTGGTTCTGATGCCGTGCCCAGACTGTGCCCGTCCTCGGAACCCCACCTGGCTGCTCTGTCTATTCCACAGGTTGTGATCTCTTTTCCCTGGCAGCAGCATGCCAGCACGCAGCCACAGCTTCCTTATGGTGAGTCTGCTCAGAGGAACACATTCAGAGACCATTGACTGTCTGTCTGTCTGCAGGCCGCAGCACTGTTACAAGACAACTCCTATCATACTCCAACCTTAACCTCTCAACCTCAACCAGTGAAGTACCTCATTGACCAACAATAGAAGACTGTGGTGCATTGGACCAGCTAGAATAGGTTATCATAAGTTTAGAAGGCACTGGGAAAGCAGACGTTTCTGGGGTTTTTCCCTGTTGGTAAATGTTTTTTTAGGACCTTGTCAAAGGATTTCATATTTTTAGAACGCTTCAAACGAATTGATTTATCCCCTTTGAAAAATGTTGATGTTCTCCATGAATATGATGGAGTCAGGCTCCATAATCCTAATAGGTAGTCTGTGCCTGTACGGCAGTGTTCCACACAGTCTGCTGTAGCTTGTAGCACATCAGACTGTCTGTGTCAGTCCCAGGATGCCTGCTGAGCTGACGGCACACCAGCCCCCATGGCTGCTGCTGCACTTTGGATGTAGTCCCAGAGAATCAGAGGCAACAGGCCTATTTCTCCTCCTACACCCACCTATATCCATATCACAAGAGATGGAGAGAGTCACAGGTTGTGGCTTCAGGATGCTGTGTAGTTCTGAACTTTCTAGGAGTATAATATAACTCAGGAATACCAAAATGTCACTCATAAAATCCCATTTGACAGGGGCCCAGGTTGTCCAGCTCAGGATGTGGCCCTTGGTTCTCCATGAATCACAAATTACACAAATGTTGTGTGTCAACACAGAAGTGACTGTGTAACAGTACGGGTCAATGTGAAGCTCACTGGGCCTCAGACCACTGGTGTGTCTACCCGTCTGCAGGGGTCAGACATGTCATCCTGTTGTGCTCCTGTGAGACAAGAGAAGATGAGCTGTATCTTAGAAGAACCTGCTGCTCATACAACAGCCCTGCTTTGAATCTGGTGTGCAACCAAAACAAGACACACAAGTTCCCTACATTTCAATTGCGTGGCCACATTTAAAGTCTACTAAGGCAACACTTTTAAAATGGGATGATGGGCTTTACAGATCAAAGTGACTTGACTTGACTTGACTTGACTTGACTTGACTTGACTTGACACATACCACAGGCACCAGCATCTCCAGCCAGGTGTGTGCTGTGTGTGTGTTTGGGTTGGAAACAGCAGATTGTGATGGTATCAGGGATTCTGTAACTTGAGCTGTGAAGTGACCAACTGATGG
>OMLC01036830.1:5723-18366 GCA_900302585.1 Regalecus glesne
AGGGCCAAAAGTTGTGTGTGTGTGTGTGTGTGTGTGTGTGTGTGTGTGTGTGTGTGTGTGTGTGTGTGTGTGTGTTTTGTTTGTGTGTGTGTGTGTGTGTGTGTGTGTGTGTGTGTGTGTGTGTGTGTGTGTGTGTGTGTGTGTGTGTTAGCACGAGCATGTAAAAGAAAGACAGAGAAGCATTAAAATATAGCATTAACCCAGAGTTATAGATAGTAATAGGCCTAGACACCGAAAGTGTTTTCGCCGCTGTAAGCCACGTACAAAAAGCCGTCCTCGTCTCTCTCCTTGTCATACAGCTGGCCCATGGTCAAACTGCAACACAGGCACAGATTGGAGAGGAGACAGTCAGAGCTCACAAAGCAGTACCAACAGTTTCTGAGCCAATCACATTGCTTTGGGAAAATGGCTACCCAACAGAATACCCTTTAAGAAGGATATCCATTGCAATTATGCTGTTAAGCATTTAGCGTATGTCTTAAGGACTTGGATGTAGCGGAACTTCAATTTCCAGTGTGCCGAACTGATTGCCAGACCACTAGAGGTTATGAATGCAAGTCATAGAGCCTTAACGGATGTAGCATGCATCTGTGTCGCATATACAACAGAGGATCAATCACCACTATGATCTGGATGGTGTTTATTTGATATAAAAAAGTTGAAGAAAAGATTCCCTTATCTGTCCCACAAGGGGAAATTCGCAATTATCCGCATTTGACCCATCCTACTGTATAGGAGCAGTGGGCAGCCACCAAGTGGCACCCGGGGAGACATTAGGGGTTCAGCGTCTTGCTAAGGACACCTCGAACATGCTTTTTGCAGGACCGAGGATCAAACCTGCAACCTTCTGGTCAAGACACAACCGCTCTATCCACTGAGCTATTCTGCTCCTTAAGAAGAAGAAGAAGAAGAAGAATTCCCTTATCAATCCCGCAAGGGTAAATTTGTCCTCTGCATTTTTGACCCAAGCTATTGTATAGGAGCAGTGAGCTGCCAACATATGGCGCTCGGGGAGCAGTTAGGGGTTAAGTGTCTTGCTCAAGGACACTTCGACATATTGTATGCAGGACCGGGAATCGAACCTGCAACCTTCCGATTGCCAGGCGACCGCTCTACCCACTGAGCTATGCCGCCCCCTCGAGAGAGCGATAGACTCTCATGTGCCTTCCTAATGTCCTTGACCAGCCTGTCTTATGTCATCATTTCTGTCTGTTTGCCAAGCTACACACACACACACACATATATTAAAGGATGGTAATCTTCCCCTTGGTAAAAAAAAACAACACCAGGGCTTACAGCAGTACATGGTGAGAGATTGGGGGATCAAATTTGTAAAAAAAATCATCCCGTGTTTTTTCTTTTTTACATTCATCTGTTAATGCATTCGATGAGCATGGGCCACAAGGAACAATAGGTTCTCTGAACTTTATGTTGACAGAAGAGGAATAAGAGAGAGAGAGAGAGAGAGAGAGAGAGAGAGAGAGAGAGAGAGAGAGACCACAAGGATGATCTTCAGAGGTCAAACAGTTTATTGATCTGCAGGTGTTACATGCATGTGTGGCCTGTGTGTGTGTGTTTTCTGACAGAGTGCAAACCCCTCCCTCTCCGCACATGAGGGGAAATGAGGGAGGGATGGAGGGAAGATTGGGAGGGTGCCAGTCACGTGACCAGAGTCCACCAATCCACTCCAAAGGGAGGAATTATGCAAATGGTGAGAGGATAGGAGAACATCAGGGGATGGAAGACCAGAGGGAATTCATTGGAATGTGACTGAAAAGATGAATATGAAATCCAAAGTGAAGGATAGAGAAGTAAACAAGGAAGACAGGTTTAGGCTCAAAACAAGAAGCATGGAAAATCAAAGGATGGAGAAAAGTATGTGAGGAGATGGGGAGATGTGAGGGAAAAATGACAGAAGAATGAGAGAAAAGAGAACGAAGCCATCGGATGAGATCAAAATTAACCAAAATAAGTAATCTGGGTGTCTACGGAAGAGCAAATGTTTCGGTCCCCAATATACACCCACCAACCCCCATCGCAACACATACACAGTGATTTCACTGTTGAGTGTTAGGACCCTAACGGTGCCACAGCAGATAGTGTCAATCCAAGGTCATTGGATTTAAACACAAGCCACGGTGGGCTGTGCAGAACTTATATTTTGCATATGGTAGAAAACTAACAAATAACAAAGTGCAGTTTTTGATTTTGCTGCAATATAACTAGCAACTAATTTTGATATATGCCTGACATCATGTTATGCTGCCTCAACAGTCCTATAACAGAATATAACCATACTCCCATCAAATCGTCAAGCAAATTGCCATTGAATTTTAATAAGGCTGTGAAAAAAATAAAATTTAAAAGTAAAATGGTTGTGATTCCATCAGATCAGCTTCTGCATATAGGCCGCTGAACATAGTTGATGTGTCAAAAATTATATGTCCATACTTCAACATAGATGAGATTGAAGGAATAGGTGAAGAAATAGCAGATTGCATGATTTAATTCCACCGTTTTAATCTAGAATATTTCCATTTCCAGTTGCCCATTCAGCACATCAAAATCTGATCTATAGAGCTACAATTCCCAATGCCTTCGTAAGAATGATGCTTTATTTTTACCTTCTCCAGGTTGACATCTGCCTCCACTATCTGTCTCATGGCGTAATGCGGAAGGGAGGCATTGTGGTGTAGGAAATGGGACAAAGTCTCATTGTCCCTCAAAAAGTCCTTCAGCTTGAAACCTGAGACACAGAGACAGGGGCAGACTTGTGTAAGACAACTTGAGTGAGATGTTCTTGATCAATACATTTATATGCGTAACTCTACATGCAAGATTCATTAGTTTTACTGGTATATCAACTTTACAGTTGATGCTGATTTTTTTCCAGTATGTCCAAAGATAACAGCAAACATATAACCAGACAGTGCATACAAGGCATGTCTACAATAACACATTGTAACAATGAGAAAGATTTTGGTGAGTTTTCTTCAGTATGCTGGTTGTATCATCTTCTCATTTTATGGAGGAAATTGTAGTCTCAAGGAATTGGAAATGTTTCACCCTCTCCACCACCCGGTTATTAATGGCCAGCAGTAGTAGCTCTAGCAGATTTTATGAAAGTCAACCACAACTCCTTTAATTTTGCTAATTTTTAGTTCTAATTATTATCACCACACTGGTGAGTGACCTCCTTGCTAGAAGGTGCCTCATCATTACAGGAAATCAGTCTCACCAGTATTGTATCATCAGCAAACAATCATTTTCACAGTGGCAGGGAATCCACAAAACAAAACAAAAAAGTCTCAAACAGATAGGGAAAACAGCACCATTCACACACACATGCGTACACTGAGGGTTTAAGCTGTGGCAAAAGGCTCCAACCTGCTCATCAGGAGCTGTTAGGGGTCAGTGTCTTACTCAAAGTCACAAGTTATTACACAATTTTATGACGATAAGAATCATTTACCTAAAATGTCTCTCAAAATGAGGTCTAGAATATTTCAGGATGTACAATTTATCACTAGTTTTGATTGATACTAAAAATTACCCAACAGTTCAAAGTGATGAACTTCATCTGCATTCATAAATAAAAATGTTCTACAGGAAAACAGTCAGAGGTCCGTTTTATGTCACTGTTAGCTCCCACATTGTGGGGGCGGATGCTCTGTGGTGGGTTCAAACGCGCTGCCTCTGGCTTGTCAGTTACTGAAGCCCGCACTCTACCACGGAGCCACCGTGGCCCCCTATATGCAAGCAGATAGTGATTTGTGTAAGCCATGTGAAAGATTCTTTGATGATTGTGTAATGAAATTTTCCAATCAGCATCTCTAACAGCTCATTGTGCTTCAACTGTAATAAAAAACAAGGTCTAGTCATCTCTGCTATGAGAGGATAGTTGCTTGGTCATAAAACGCAATGTTCTTTTCTGCTGAGCTTTTAAGCAACTCAGCCCCCCCCCCAAGAGATAGCACATCTTTCTTAATTAACACTCCCACCTGTGTCGGTTGTGTAATCACTCGGAATAGCGGCATTATCTTATAAACTCCAGTTTGTTTTCATGTCATTAGCATCTCAAGAAAATGGAGTTAATACATGTTGTTGTTGTTTTTTCCACAGTCTAAGCTTTTCTGTTCTTTCCCCTTTTCTGGATTACTCGCATTTAACCACATTTGATTTAGAATGACTCATTTACATTCTCATGTTGCTCCATGAAAAAAACAACAGGCACAGTGCCCAACCGATTAGCAATGCTACATCAGACCAACAAGGTCCTGGATTTGAACCACAAGCTGTGCCAGGCCCTTTCTGTCTGAAGTTAGAATGTAATGCCTTGTCTGCACGGGTCTTCATCTTCAACAAATAAACTATCTACACTGAAAAGTGTCTCGAATACAAGAAGTCAGAACGCAGTGTGGTTGTCTCTGTGTGTGCACAGTAGGCTTGTCAACATCTGCCTATCTGTTTAAGAGTCTGGAATGTCAAACTTTTTGTGGTCATCTATGCATAGACCTCTCTCCCCATTGGTCCGTGAGGAAATTGTTTGCTTGCTTGTTTATGTGAGACACTCAAAGCTCCAGAGGTGAGCAATTGAAGAATGACAATTAGTTTTAATCAGCCTGTCTTCAGGAAACTATAATCCCCGTGGAGCACAGAAGACAGAAACTCCTGAGGACAGAAAGGGCTGGATGCACCATGAGAGCAAAAGCCAAGGAGGGCCTCTTTATCTGGTCCTTCTACTCTTATAATGAAACGTGTCCTCTGCATTTATCCTATCCTGGTGTATAGAAGCAGTGGGGAGCTGCAGTGCCTAGGGAGGGTGTTCAGTGTTTTTCTCAAGGACAATCTTTCTGAAGGAGCAACCTTCCGATCACTAGACAACCTAGTCTGTCTCCTGAGCCATGCTGCCCCTGGGTGGTCCTACAACTACCTCACCATGAACAGGGAGGTCTTACAGCTCTGTGGTGTCAGCAAACATGCTTCTGTGTGGGCTATCAAAAAGTGTGTGTGTGTGTGTGCGTGCGTGTGCGTTAGAGTTGCATTTCTCAAGACCAGTCTTGGTCTTGAGACCAAGACTGAGACCGTGTAAAAGTGGTCTCAGTCTTGGTCTCGACTTGTCTGTTTTGGTCTTGGTCTCGATACTCTCGGGTCTTGGTTTAGGTGGTCTTGACTACATGTCTAGTGTGTGTTGTCCCACCTAAGTGACTGTAGGAGAATGCAGCAGTTGGATAAGAAAAACACTCCACACGGTTCACGGAATGGTCCAACACATTTCTGCCAGGCTCAACTGATTCTCAGTTAATCCTTTCCACAGAATAAGTTTGCATGGCAAACACTGAGGTAGCAGGATTTAGTCTGGCTTCAAGGGGCTATTTAGTTACAACTTGTATATGCGGATAAGATTACCCTTGTGGATAAGACAATAACATACAGCCTGGCTATCAGTAGTAAGCACATCTAATTGTAGAATATCTGTGATCTTTAATCATAAACAGGAAGTCACTGCCCAGCCTGGAAAACTCAGGCCCCACACGTACGCACGCACAAGCAAAGTTAAATGGCCAAATATATCCAAGTCTGGCTCTTCAGGCTGGTACATAATTCTCCATTTTTCCTGCCTTCTGCTTCCGAACCCAACTAAACATGAGAGGGGGAAACGTGCAGCTGTGGACCTGGCTGAGGGTGATAAGGAAGGGAGGGGGCCATCCTTTGACACCGGGCCCCAGACAGATCAGCCAGTATTTTATTTGGATAACCATTTTCAAATAGCTGCACTGTTATTAAAAGGGTGACATATGGGGTTTTAAACATTAATAACAAAATAAAGCAGCAAAAAAATATTTGCTATGTGAAGAGACAAATAAAGATGGTGGAGTAATGCCGCCATGGGCAGAGAATGAAGTCACACTCCCTCTGTGTGTGTTGTACCCCAAGTGAGGCAGTTCAAATATCTCGGGGTCTTGTTCTCAAGTGAGGGGAAAATGGAGCAGGAGTTGGACTGGAGAATTAGAGCTGGTGGAGCAGTATTGTGCTCACTTTACCAAACCATCATTACCAAGAGAGAGCTGAGCCAGAACGCAAATGTTTGTTCCTACTCTCACCTATGGCCATGAAATCTGGGTCATGACAAAATGAACAAGATCTCAGATACAAGCGTCTGAAATGGGTTTTCTCAAGCGGGTGTCTGGTGTCTCCCTTAGAGACAGGGTGAGAAGTTCAGTCGTCTGTGACGGACTCAGAGTAGAGCCTCTGCTCCTTCAAGTTGAATTGAGCCAGTTCAGGTGGTTCAGCATCTAGTCAGGGTGCTACCTTGTCTCCTCCCTAGTGAGGTGTTCCAGGTGCATACAGCTGGGAGGGTAGACTGAAGACCAGGTGGAGGGATTATATCTTCACACTGGCCTGGGACCACCTCAGGACCCCCAGTCAGAGCTGGTTGATGTAGCAAGGGAAAGGAAAGCTTAGAGTTCCCGCCTGAAATCTGCTACCTCTGCGTCCTGGTCCCGGATAAGTGGTTGACTATGGATGGAAGATAAACCTGGCCATAATCAGCAATGTTTTTGATAAGAGTTTAGGAGATTATCAATCCAACAGAAACATTTTTGTTTCTGTAAAGCTCATGTTAAAAGTATAACTATTCACTTAAATGCTCTGAAATACTGAGTTTTACATTGATCTAAATATTTCTTAAACTCAAAGGATGCACAGTACCAGCTACTGAGCTCAGTGGGGTACTAAACACATTGAAAGTACCGCGTATCCACCACTTGTGTTGTATGTGCATCAACATTTACATAAATGACAGACAGAAACATTTACTTCATCTGCTATGAGTTGGTGACCGCATTCAAAAGATGAATTCATTAACAGATAACACAATGACCAAACATAACCTTAGTGATGAATACTGAGAAAAGAAAATACAATGGAATGAGTAAAAAAGATCCTTACGTGCGGTGTTCTTCTGCAGTTTTCTCAGGGCCCTCAACAGTCCTTTGAAGCCCTCAAAGCTCTTATCATTCTGGCTGTACAGCAATATTTTCTTGGCATCGATGAACAGACGGGAGATTCTGATGATGTTCACAAAGACCAGAGAGACAAAAGAGTCTTGGTGCATGCTCAATAATCCAGGTATGGGAATCACAAAAAGGTGAATTGGTTAAACTGGATAAGGAGTTTATTTAGAAAAGTTCGTCACTCAAACAGCTTCTCATTATATAAATTTCTTATTACTTAGTTGAACCGATTCCATTCTTTGTGACAGAGAGCGAAAAAATGGTGTTGGAAAGACAGAATCAGATGAAGACAGGAATAAAACTCCCAAGCTGCATCCCATGGCTCAATTGCTGGTTATAGCTTCATAAATGCTAAAATAAATGTTCATTTTTCTGATTCATGTCATAATTTAATGTATACCTTAGAGGTACTTTTGGTTGGTGCTCAGAGCAAGTTAGCAGCTCCAAGTAATCACTTTGCACTCTGGCAACTTTTAACGGACATTTATCATTTTTTGATACATATAGTAGCATAAATGCTTGATCCCAAAATAATTGATGCATTGATCGATAATGAACATAAAACAATCAGCAGTTGCCACTATTTGGAGCAAACGGTGATTAAATATGGAGATTTTTCCAGCAACACAGACGGACAGACAGACGGACACAGGTGACTACACATTGGATCGACTTACATGGAGTCATTGAAGTTGCCCACCACCCCTGGGCTCTCTCCGGGCGTGGGGTAACGGAAGCAAGGGTTGTTAGCATTACAGATGATACCCTGTACCCAGGGCAGGGTACCTGCTGAGGGCATGGCCTTATTTGGGAAATGGCCTGATGAGGTACGAGAAGGAATAGGCTCTGTTAGATTACAACAGACACGCAACAGACTTAAGACTATGCACAAAACAAACAAACATAGAAAATACAACCTGCAATCATTGGCCATAGGTTAGACTGTAAAAAAGACGATATCTTTATATTCACCATCATCTCACCACTCATTAGCCAGCTTCCTGGCTACCGCTGAAATTCACTGTAGTTAATAAGCTATCGAGCTGAACAGATAACCATCATTGAGGTCAGGCGTTTGACCCAGTTGTGTGAAGTTCACTGGGTTGGGACTCACTTATGATATGGTTTTAGTTGTAAATAGTGCTTTTATTCCATATTGGTGGGGTTTGTCAAGTGGTTAATAAAAAAAAGGACATCACTTGACTCGGAAAGCTTACATATGTTTGGCTGAGGAACAAAATAGCAGGCCAAGAGAATCTATAGGTCTTCTTCATATGTAACGGTATGTTTGAGGAATAATGTGTATATACCAGTTGTAATCAAACCCCTTATACCGAGTTAAGAGGTAATGGCAAAGATAATTGTTCTTATATAGAGCTTTTCTAGTGACCACTCAAAGCACTTTACAATGAAGGTCTCAGATTTACCAAGTTACACAGCGGGATCTGAACTCATAATACCAGAGGTCCGTTTTTCACGCCACAATTAGTCCCCACGTTGGGGGAGTGGACATGGATTTAGATGGAGCCTGGGGGGATTAAGGCCAGATGCACTTCCTGATGCACCACAGTGGGTCATAGCCTACAGCCTTTGGCTTGTCATTTCATCAAAACCAATGGTCAAACTTAATGAGGGGCACAATAGTCTTTAAACTGTTGCCGTGTAGATGTTTATTTTATTGTGAGACAGAAAAGGAGTCAATATCTACTACTCAGGAGTAAGAATATGACTTTCTATTGGTCATTTTTTCCCCAGAATTAAGAGTCAGCATTTCATTTTGTTCCTTGTGCTGGCCAAATGAAACGAGACTAAGAGTTTCATCATCTTTAGGCTTTGTGGAGGAATTTGGAAATATCGAGCCAAAAATAAAACCTGTCAACATAACATTTTTAATCATTTTTTTGCAATTTGCTAAAAGAGAAGATAATTTAACCAAAATATGATGAGCTGAAACAGGGTTAGAGTTGAGAAACTAATAGAATTAACCAACACTATTGTAACTGCTTTTTCCAAGAGCTTAAAGTCTTATCAAGGGTTTGTACAGAGCAAATATATTTATATCGACCAGCTGAAGAAGTCCTGCTGTGAGGGTAACATGGAGACCTTGGATGACTAACATGGGGAATCTCCGTGGACAGCACGTTTCTCAGCACTGCATCACCATTTCAGTACCAAGAAGACAACAGATTGTAGGTCGGAAAAGTGCTTATCTTCTGCACTGACATGGTGAAGGATTATCTTCAGTATGTGTCTTTATGAGCATCCATGCCTCTTAAAAAAGATAGAGGGCAAACTTCTGGTTCATTTGTTCAATTCTTTATGAAATCTCTGTCAACGTTTGATCTGCTTATGCAGAAAAAAATACCAGCAACAAGGATATTTTAACTTCCTATAGTCCTATGAACGAATAACAGACAGCTGAGGCAAAGTTCAAACAAGCCACATTTAAATCAACATCACTCTATTCCTATTCACTGCCAAAGGAGTGATTTTAATGTTAGCACATCTCAAATGAAGACCGACCATCAAAGCCCTGAAACTGTTGATACATGTTCTTCATTGTGGGCTTGTTTTTGTGGATGGGGATGCTTCAAATTTTGGAAACTTTTAACGACAACTTTTAAAAACATGATGCATTAACATTGGACAGAATCAGTTTCCCATCCTTTCTTAATTCATCCACTCTCTATCTGTAAATCCAGATAGATCTGCAACTTTTCCCTTTCCTTACATTCATGTTGTTCATAGGGTGGGTAGTAGAGTCTGACAGAGATGAGGATGAAGAAGATGAACAGGGGCCAAACAATCTCGATCAGTAGCTGGAGCTAGAAGGGGAAAATGAGAGAGAGAGAACTATTAGGATGGTTCAACCCATGAAATACTTGATAAGCTATGTCAAGACAACCAGGAGTCGGGCTGCCCTTCACAGCTCTTTCCGTAGTCTTTTCTTCATCTTTGTTGGCATTTCCCGTCCCAAAATGTTAATGTGTGACTCAACGCCTCGTGGCTGTTCATGAAAGCATTTCTGCTTTCACAGTCGAACTGGGTCAATTCGTGTACAATTTACCATGTCATAGTGTCTGGGGTGGGGGGTGACAGGGCCTTTAAGCTGTTGTTCTTTGTGCAAAGTATACAGACCATAGGTGGGAGAAATATATCAGTTAAGTTAGAGGATGAGAAGAAGGAGAGAGAGAAGACTATGGGCAATAGAAGGCAAGACAGCACTGTTGGAGGGCTTCACAAGTCTGTCTGTTCAATAAATCTTCCGAAAAGCTGTTTCTTATACCTCTGCCAAGGATATTTTGTTAAGAGGGATTCTTGGAATAAGGAAACTTATCATACTCTCTCTTTTTGCCAGTGGTTTGTTTATTGCTCTGAGTAATCTACAAATTGTGTAGTCAATAACTGCCATCAGGCAACCACTATCACCAAGAAGTTGCTCTGGTTTGAATTAACAAGAGTCTGAAATAAATGGCAAAGAAAAAACACAACAAATAAAGGAAACAAATCCCCCAAAATGAGTCGATTTAAAAGTAAAAACACAAAGGGCAAAACCAAGGCTGTGTGTTGTGTTATACAGCTGCAACTCGTGTTCGTTTGTTGGAATTAATACACGAGTGTGAAGTTCAACATACATCCAGGTATATTTAAATAAAGTGTCAAGAGAAAAAACACAAAAAGATCTGAATGGCAGCTTTTTGTCCTTTTTATGAATTCTTTGTGAGCAGAAACCTACACGGGGTACTGATCTCAACGTGCCAATATGTGTTTTTGCAGATGTGTCACAGTCCTATGCTGGGTGACTCACCGAATTCAAAATGAACTTGTAAGTAATGGTATTCATACAAAGTGACTCAAAAGTGAGCTTGGAAAGTGAAGACTTTCTGAGTTGAATCAGTAAGGATGTGGGTTCTACTTCCATCTTGGCATTGGATTTAAAAAAATGTTCAATTGTCTCTCCTGGTGACATCACTGTGACTAGTCTATGTGACTGACGTTTATAGGGCTGAAACGTGCGAATCAACAAAAATCTGTTATATTGGCACAACCAAGTCACACCAGACTCATAAATAATCATGGTCAGATCCACATTTTCCAGTACATTCATTTATTGCGCATATAATCAAATGATGAAAACAAGTCCGACTTACAGTTTGCCTCCGTCGGTAAGTGAAGTTCTTCCACAGCAGTAAGCCCAGCTGAGTTGAGACCGCCATCTCAGTCGGCTCAACCTCACTGAGAACGCCCTAACTCCTTACTGTGAAGCAAGCATAGCAGAGGGTGCATCAGCAACATATGCAACATGTCCAGCACAAAAATGCAAAACATCAGGTAATAGAGGGCTCCTTTCATGTTGTACAGCAAACAAGATATATCAAGTAATAAATACATTCCCTTATTAGTCTCGCAAAGGGAAGTTTGGAATTATCTGTTATTTTCACCCATCCCATTGTATAAGAGCAGTGAGCTGCCACCATATGGCGATCAGGGAGCAGTTAGGGGTTCAGTGTCTAGCTCAAGGATATCTCAATATACTTTCTACAGGACTGGTGATCTAACCTGTAACCTTCCAATTGCCAGATGACTACTCTACCCACTGAGCTATGCCATCCCTAAGTCCAGCTTTTTCAAGCAAATTAACGTCAAGTAAGTAGAACATAAACACAGGATATATGGTCTTCAAGGAAAGGAGGAAGAAAAGACAACACTTTCCAAAACGGAACAATAAATACCAAAAAAACTGGTTCAGCCTCCAGTATTTCAACGGGTTCTCCCAGTACTCCCAACAGGCCAAAGCGCGTACACACACAAAACAACCATTAGAAATGGAGGAGGTAAGCAAGTTCCTTCAGAGCATCACTTACAGTAAGCAAATGAATGGGCCAAAATATCAGCTCTGTAGTTGCCAAGGATGAAAAACTAAACTAGTTATCCTCAGAAAATAGTTTTGATTGATATAAAATCGTCAAAAGTAGAAAATTACTTATCTAACACATGGATCTAGTCCAAATGAATGTAGACCAGCAAGGAGCACAAACAGGGTCAACAGAAGATAGGATAGATGGACACGACGGTCAGGCTCAGTTTTACTTAACGTTACACCTACCATCTGTCCAAAGGTTAGATGTGGCCGTGTTTAAAATTGTAGGTACGTGGGGGTGGTTTTTTGAATGCCATCATCCACCCACTACCATTCCAATTGGTAAATCCAGACAACGTGATGTCTGACTTGACTTCACATTGGAAGTGGGCTCACTTCCAATGGACCTGCACCCAATCAGACACTTCTCATTCATCACCTTTTTCTGCATCAGCATCTGCAACCAACCAACCAACCAGCAATTTGGCTGCAGAAATAAAGATGATGATTTTTCTTGCAAGATGCAAATAAAACTGATGTTGATTCAGGATGATGACATTACAGGTTTACTCGTATGCCAACCTGTGGGGCCTCCTCTTGCCAATATTGTTAGTCAGTGTTTGTGGATTCGATAGACCTTGTCCTGATTTTTTGCAATACCCACTTGTCAAACAATAAAATCCTCCAGAATTAAAGAAAATCAAAATTCACAACAGAATACTCACTATTGTTCTGATCTCTCCTCACTCTGGTCCCGACACACGCA
>OMLC01036832.1:0-11878 GCA_900302585.1 Regalecus glesne
ATATAACTTTTACTTATTTGCAATATATTATAGGGGACTGCGGTAGCTCAGTGGTTAGTGCAGTCACTTCGGGAACTGACAAGCCAGAGGCAGCGAGTTTGAATCCACCGTGGGACATCAGGAAGACCATCTGGCCTTGATCCCCCAAGCTCTACTTAAGTTCGTGTCCACCCCCACAACGGAGGGACTAATTGTGACACGCAAACATGGGTCTACTTATTTAGAATATAGTAAGAAATGCAGTCCAACACAACAGTGTTTGTATTCACTATCATTCAGCCATTGCCATGAAAGAAAACAAATAAAAGCCCCACTATATTTATTCAGTCATCACCAATTGAGAATGGAGAGATATACAAGCCTCTCCCCCATTTCTCCCTCCTGGGAGGAGCTGAGTAAAATAAATAGAACCGCTGATATAAAATCAGAACCTCACATATTCTTTACCCAGGCACGGCTTTGTTGCAGAATTACTAGTGGATAGTTCAGTTAAACACAAGATGGGACAGGAATGGAATCAGTATCAATAACAGCAGAAAACATCGAGGGACTCAAATTATTTGGACAAGGTCAGAGCAGTTCTACATGTCTGTGTGGGATAAGAGCTAAATGACTTTGTCTTGCCCTCTACAATCTAAGATGCTATACATTCTGGATGTGTTGCTAGTCATAATACTGATCGATTCAGCAGTTTAATCCTGCCCCTCAAGTGCTACTCTGCAGTCATCTACCAAGAAAGAGGAACCAAGGGTCCCAAAAAAAGAATGTAGTCATAAGATTTGTCTGTCTTCAAAATGCCTTAATCCCCAACGCTACTTTGTACTTTGATTCCTTTGTTATTTGCCTCTTGATGAACTCACACTTTAAGCATCCAATGCAAGGGTCTAAGGACAGGATTTTGTGTTGCTGTAAAGCTCACTGAGGCAAATGTCCGTCCATCCATCCATCCATCATCAGCCATTTATCTGAAGTCCGGTCAAGGGGGAACTGAAGCCTATCTCAGTTCTCATTGAGGGAAAGGCAGGGAAACACCCTGGACAGGTTGCCAAGTCCATCACAGGGCAGAGCTGTTAGGACAACAGTGTCTTACTCAAAGACACTTCTCTGCAGGGGCTGGGATCAAACCTGCAATCTTCCGATCACCAAATGACTACTCTACCGACTGAGCTATGCCACCCCTTGAGGCAAGTGTGTAGTTCGTAATGATGGGCTATGAAAATAAAATTGACTTGACTTGAATTGACAATTGTTTTTCCCAGTAACGGACTCATTTCTATATATCACATTTACAGAACATGGGGGTTTAAGGCTGGATCCCCTTTTCCCAACACCCTGCAACCCTGGACTACTGTAACATGTAGACATCACTTTGCTGCACTCACCTCTCTTCTTCATAGATGGGTACACGTGTATATCCGCTCTGCATTATCTCAGACATAGTGGAGAAGTCTAAGACAGCAGTGCTCGGTAGCATGAAGCAGTCCTTCAGTGGGGTTAGTATATCTTCCACTGTCTTAGTTCGTAAAGCCCCACGGCTGAATTCCTCTTTCACAAATTCACTGCAGACATAAACCCCAAATATGAGCATAATATATACAACACCTCAGGAGGGAAAATATACACTGCTGGACAGAGACAGATGTTCTCGAATGAGGCAACAAAGCCACCGACGTGTAATGACAGTACAATATATTTGAAAAGATACAGTAATGGCTACAAGCCTCTCAATAAAGTGACTATTTTCATAAATGTGAATTAACTTGAGCATCAGCCAGCCACAAAGCCAGGTTTTGAATGGTGCTGGTTTGAACCAGGTATTGTTGTGTATACATATTTGTAGCTTACCCGTACGGGTCATTGACGCTGGTGCGGATCATCTCCATTGCCCTTTCCCTCACTCCACAGGTGCTTATGTCCCTCCTCAGCACAAGATCCAGGATCAGCCCCAGAGGGCAGGACAGGGGGCAGGTTATCAGCATACATAACTGGGCCAGCCAGGTCAGACCTGGTGCGATTTGGAAACCGTAACCAGAACACACTATGTGCGGAACCATGTCAGCCAAGAGGAAAATGATGAAGCCACTGGTTAACACCGCAAGGGTGATGGAGCCCAGTGCCTGATACAACAGCACGCCCAGGACTGAATGGCCAACAGCACACAGGAAGAGCAGAGAACATACCTGGAGTGTAATGAGCGTTGAAAAGAAAGATTTATATGATATTCATACAAAATTCAATACATTCTATAGGGCCAATCATCAGAACAGATATAGTACACTGGTGGGCAAGAAAACAAACATGGCCACTGAATCAGCTATAAAAATGATGTTGACTCACAATAAATCTCTCAAAATAGATAAATATAAAGTGATTGTATTCAAAGGGGACAACGAGATGACTAGATCCATACTCTCTAGTAGATGGTTAGTTTGGCAGCCTAAGCAACAGGCCTGACATCACCTTCAATGCTATTCAAGTTTGCCTCATGGAAGCACCAGATATCTACATAAAGGAAGAATCAAAAGCCTACAAATGTTGCTTGCCTTGAAGTAGATGATGGTGTATTTATTTCATTATCAAGATGTAGGCTAGCTGGTTACTGTGTGTGTGTGTGTGTGATACGATTTCTATATCACCTAGCACCGGTGGATTCCTATCCATTAACGTAATGAGATTTATAAAAATGGGTTAAATAAGGAAGACAAAATAAAAAAGCAGATAAAATCAGTACAACTATATTAGACTGAAATGAACAACACGCTCACACAACGAACTACACCAAGCAAAACAACCGAACAAAACAACACCTGCTCAACAAGGAGCAGGAGGCATCCGCTTGTTTACATCACAGGAGAGGAACTCACCAGGAAGTTTCCCCTCCTCCTGATGGGCTCCAGGCGTTTGGCGGTCCTCTTCTCCTCCTCGGAACCGCAGCTGTGGAGAACGTAAAGCTCAAGGGGGTCCAACCACAGCAGGCTCAAATCCAATACCCTCAGAAGCCCACATACAACAGTCAGAACCACGACCAGCACGGCCAGACCCCAAGGCGGGATGTAGTCTGCGGGCGGGACGTTGTTGCTGTTGATGAGGAAGCGGTCCAGTCCTACTGATGCCCATTTCCCAGCCACCAGCACACACAGGTGGTGGCTGATGGAGTCGCTTGCAGACCCTCCTTCCTGGGATGAGGAGGTGCGTGTGTGGACCGTTATGATCCCGCTGTTAGCCTCGTCGGCACTGAAGTTCCCCAGTACCTGGAAGGTAGACTCCTCACGGCTTTTCTCATATCCACAGGGGTCAGCCGCGTCCCCCTCCGCCTTGGCCTCCCCTGTAACTGCCCCTGCAAACGCCACCCACGGCCAGCTTCCATTCAGCAGATCGGATCCAAACAAGCGGAGCCTAAAGGTAGCTCCCCGCGGTGCGGAAATGATCCTAGCTTTCATACACGCCGGGCCGTCTGGGTCTTCCAGTCGTAGCCCCAAGACCACCGGGGCTTGATGGCTGCAGTCGCCGTACCTGATCTCGCACAACAACAATACCATCAACAAGAGTCGTAGACCTGCCAGGCGAGCCACCATATTGGAATGGGTCAGGCTGACTCCGTGCCGATCATATGACACTACCTCTGTTGTGTTTGACCCTCCCACTAGGCAGTAGCGGGGCCGGGAGAGCGGCAGCCTGGGCGAAATAATCGACCTTTTGGCTGTCTTGTCACAGCGACGTACAGGGGGGGTTGGCTTTATGCACTGGAGGCACAACGGCAGCTCAAATGTGACTGGTCCAGAAATGGGAAAACACTTTCACTCTGACGAATTAGAGACCACACAGGAGCCAAACACGGACTGAAGCCCCGCCCACCTTTGTTTGGTTTCTTCACATCAAGTCATTCATCCCGTATTGGTCCACATCTTTCATCACTGAGCGAGTTCAAAGTTCAAAGTTCATCTTATTTTTTTTACATATTTTTCACATATCACTTGTGATTACATCATCATTGCGTTATCCTCTCTGAGTTGTATGTTGTGAATTGTATTTTAGTCTTCATACAGGACTGTCCATCATGGGAGAGAGATCCCTCCTCTGTTGCTCTCCCTGAGGTTTCTTCCTATTCATCTCCCTGAACTAGGTTTTTATTACGGAATTGATTTAAAGGGGTTTCTAAATAAAATTGAACTTATTTTTTGTCTTTACTTATCCAAAGTGTTCAAATATATAGTTATTGACAAGTGTTTACATGTTACACGCTGCACATAACTAATGCCATTTCTTTATATAATAATAAAAAAATAATAATATTGATAATAATAATAATAGTGGTGACATGGCTCAGTCGGTGGAGAAGTTTTCCGGCAATCGGGAGATTGCAGTGTCAACCTCAGGAACTGCAGAGAAGTGTGCCAAAGTGCCCTTAAGCAAGACACTGTTCCACTAATTGCTCTACCTCTGATGGCCTCGTGACCTTTCCAGGGTGTATCCCCACCTCTCACCCAATGAAGACTGAGACAGGCTCCAGTACCCCCATGACCCGACTTCAGTTGACAATGGATGGATGGATAATAACAATAATAATTATCTCCACTATGGGGACAGTACATATTAATGAACCTTTAGAATCCAAATACAGCAGATTTAGCCACCCAGGCCAATTTTAATCCCAAGTAGGGGTTAATTGTCTTGCTCAAGAATACTTCAACATGCTTTCTGACAGAACTGGGGATTGAACCAGTGACTTAACAATTACTAGCCTACCCACTCTACCGCCTGAGCTATGCTGACCCCCATTAGCAATGAGGTTCATATATTTCCCCTTGACTCTGCTCATAGCTAATGGAGAGGAAACCCTGCACCTAGTCACAATGGGACTCTTCCAAAAAACCAGCAAACAGCTCGATCTCAAGTTTTATTGTGTGATTCACTTGACCTACACTGCGTTATAGTAACAGTATCAGTAGACAAATACATCTCAGGTTATTCATTTGCTCTAGGCCTCAGACTGCCTTACAGTCACTATACAACAGTTGGCCTGGGTACACATTCATTAGAATTCAGCTGTCCAAGTGTGGAAATTCTCCCCCATCACTGGCAGCACCATCTGAGAGAATGGGAGAAAAGCACCAAACAGAGACACGTCAGTGCTACTATGGTGTCAAACAGGCCGAGTGAAGAAAGAAAAGCAGCCTGAGGTGAGGAAAAACTGTAAGAGGCTTCCTCGTGGGTTTGTGACGTCAGCTCTGGTATGGCCTTGTCTCAGTGTGCCACTGCAGTCAGAGGGGCCAGGCTATAAGGCTTATTCTTAATCCGGCTTCCTTAAAACCACTTCGTATGTAGTGTGCTTATGGAGGAGAGAAACACACATCCATTCATCCATCCGTCCATTGTCAAGAGCTTATGTGAAGTTGGGTTGCAGGATAACTGGAGCCTGTCTCAGTGCTCATTGGGCAAAAGGTGGGAAAACAATCTGGACAGTTAGGGGAAACAGTGTCTTGCTCAAGGACACTTCAACACATTTCTCTGCAAATGCTGGGATGAAACCTGGAATATGATGATTTCCAGATGACTGCTCTACCCACGGAGCCACACTGACCCTATCATACACACAGACACACACACACAAATATATATATATATATATATATATATATATAAATAAAACATCTCTTGAATCTGAACTTCAGCTCTCCAAAATCTGCTGGACGTGACCTGATCTCTAAAACACCATTTCCTCTGGAGCCAGGAGGTAACAGAGGAGACTGTGGGCTGGGGGGCTCAGGGGCTTGGGCATTATGTTTTGCTCCTGACTGCATGTGCAAGAAGACTAACTCCAAAAATCTGCTTGTGAGTAACACGCAGTGGAAAACTCATCGGCAGGATGGCCCTGCTCCAGAAATCTTTAACCTTCCCTCAAGTCTCCTCGTCACTGACGTACACCTAAAAAACCCTACAGGAGTGGTTGAGGAGTCCAGCCCCCTGCTCGAGTGAATTTAACAGTGAAAAACCAATGAAAACACAACTCCAACAATGTTTCTGAGGAGATCCCGTCAAACTAGACAGAAGCGGCTTGTGTTCAACATCTCACACGTCCACACAAATGACTGACTCTTTATTTAGACAGTATTTTTACATCATTCAGCAGCAATGAGGAGTCAGAGCAGTCTTCGTAGGAGACGCTGTCCCCGGGAAAGACGTCCCCAGGTTGGAAGCCCATTTAAAAAGAAACACACCTTGAGGTACAAGCCTACAAAACCAAAATATTGCCAAGTTACGCACACAAAGCCAACCAGTGGCTTGACTGGAAACCAGTATCAGAACAAGTTGCTATATGGGACTTAAATAAATATTTCTGAGAATAGGAGTTCAGGTTGTGCTGGCTTCAAACTTGTGTTGTAAAAGAGCTGATATGATATTTTAAGTCAGTGTGTGGAGGGATCCTGTGTCTCCTTCAATCTGGAATCTACCTCGACAGTCTTACAACAGTGCTCATACCCAGCGAGGCAGAAATGCTTTGGAGTCATGTTAAACATTAACTTCATACTATGTAAAACCGAACAGCTTCAAGTGTTCCATCTCACACAAATACACTTCCAAAAGTAAATAAATAGCTGTCACTAACAAAAATAATGTCTTTACAGTCATTTAAATAATTCTTTGTCATATCATAAATAGGAAAAATAAGTAGATTATACACCAAGAGCTTGACCTTCCGTTCATGCACAGAGAGTTGGAAGCTACAAAGTCTCCACAGTGATCCTCCTCTTCATTTCGCCGCACCCGGAACCCAGTCCCAGCAGGCTCTGTATGCCAGTGTCACTGCATCGGACATGCGATGTCTCCTCGAGACATTATTTTACGAGGTGCTTTACCATCTCTCTCTCTACATATATACACAGTAAAATGCATTTCACATTGTATCAAGTGTCACTGCACCACTTCAGGGACATCATGGGTACATGCATGGAAATATAATCCACAGCACAGTCCATATCGGTGATATAATAAACAATGGTCAACATAGCTACAGCCAAACAGCAAAGGCATGAGAAGTGTTATTTCATGTCACCAGAAAGGTGAATTGCTTCATCTGGACACGTTTCATTGAAAGAGAGGCCTGTTGAAGTGCCCTTGAGCAAGACACTGTTATGGTAAGTGGACTTGTTCTCATATAGTGCTTTTCTAGTCAAGCAACCAATCAAAGTGCTTTAAAATGAAGGTCTCGCATCTACCCAGCCATCGTGGCAGGATACAAACCCACTACGGCTGATTCCCAGGTGTGGGGTCTGCCCTCCGAGCCACTGTGGCTACAGATGGTAAATGGACTTCTTTTTATGTAGCGCTTTTCTAGTCTAGCTACCACTCAGAGAACTTTACATTGAATGCCTCACGTCTACGGAGCCATCGCGGTGGGGCACGAACTCGCTATGCCTGAATTTCACGTGAGCGCTTTACTGATCTGCCCTGTGATGGACTAACCATCACCTTAACCCGGTCCATCACAGGACAGAGCAGTAATAGTGGGGAATAGTGTCTTGCTCAAGGACACTTCAACAAGCCTCTCTTTCAATAAAACGTGTCCAGATGAAGCAAATTCCCCTTACTTGTGACTTCCTTACCTGGATTATTGAGCATGCATACAGACATTATTTCATGAGGACTCACAACTCTGAGCTCTACTGTAACTGTAGCACAAGCCATCAGGAAAATGTGGGATTTTAAATTACATTTCAAGACTCCAAATATCAGAGTTAAGAGACTTTCAGGGGAAGATTCCGGCCAAGAACAAGGGTCTATCTATGGTGGACAGAGACCCTTGTTCTGGTCGAGGAATCGAGCGCCTGGTGGCAAATGACTGACAGAGCGCTCAT
Organism: Regalecus glesne; assembly: GCA_900302585.1. NCBI lineage: Eukaryota > Metazoa > Chordata > Actinopteri > Lampriformes > Regalecidae > Regalecus > Regalecus glesne. The sequence goes on from OMLC01036832.1 coordinate 7,857, forward strand.
AATCATTGCCTTCACATTTTACATACCAGCTGGCATGGAATTAAATAGTCACACAACAACAGCCGTTACACGGGACTTTGGAGCCATGATGGACACTGCTTGGAAACCACAGTTATTTGAAAAATAAATAAATATTAACAATAAATTAAAATTATCTGTATTTAACCCATCCTATTGTATAGGAGCAGTAAGCAGCCACTATGTGGCACTCGGGGAGCAGTTAGGGGTTCAGTGTCTTGCTCAAAGACACCTCAACATGCTTTTTGCTTAAATGGAATCGAACCTGCAACCATCCGATCGCTAAACAACCGCTCTACCCACTGAGCTATGCAACCCCATAGAAAGTCCCAGCAGACCACCGCAGGTTACATTCAGCTCTGGTGCACTTTGGTAGTCACGTCGCTAGTTGGGTTATTTTGTGATGACAAATGTGGACAACTGTCAACATTTCTGTAAACTGTCTGGTTAAACACACTTCAGTGGAATTATGGGACAGAGTCCAACAGACAACAAACCTTAAAAAATATCACAAAAAAAGGTGAATCAGTTCATGTGGACATAATGTTTAATGAGAGGACCCAATGAGAGGACCGTTCCATCACTTATACAGGTGACATCCTCAGCCTGAGCTGACTGCAGGTATCCCTGAATGACCAAAACCAGTGATGGTTTCCTATGGACATTGGCCATTGACTGGACTTTCAATTATAAGGAAGTCGCTTCATTTTGTTATATTTTAACAATAAATGACCCTCTTACAGAGAAATATGCCCTCTGCATTTAACCCATCCTGTTATATAGGAACAGTGAGAAACTGCAGCGTCCAAGGACAAACTCCACTTCTCTTTCTATTGCCTTGCTCAAGGGCACAGACAGGAGTAATAACTTTAACGTGGATGTCGTTTTGATGGTGGTTAGAGACCCACTTGGACACGAGAAGAACATGCAAACTCCACACAAAAAGGAGCTGGGACAGGATTCGAACCCAGAACCTTCCTATAACCACTGCACCGCCATGCCTTGATTCAAGAATGGGTGTTCCCTCTTGAAATAGGGGGCGGGGCTTAGAGTAGAGCTGGCGCTGTTACCAAACTAAAACGCCGTGTCCAGATGAACCGATTCACCTCTCTTGTGACTTCCTTGCCTGGATTATTGAGCATGCATCAAGACATAAAACCATAACTTTTACATCAATAAAGGAGTCATCACATAGCAGTATATCACTTCATGTCAGTCCACACACATGTTAAAAAAGTTGTCATCTTTCCTCATCTTCTCAGCGACTCGGATGAACAGAGCAGGGACACAGAGCTGGGAGGACACCGAGCTCTGCTCACAGTGAGTGTGTAGCCTGTCCTTGCATGTGTGTGTCACAATTCTCAAGAAAAACAACAACAATAATTTAAATAAAGCAAAAATTAAGTCCCTAGAATATAAAAGTCTTTGAAATAAATCTCAGGTCTGTACAAATTAATCTTATGCAAAATAAATATATTACTCTTTACATTTACATAACGTATTGGTCTGACTTGGAGGTAGGGAAACAGAGCATCCACCTTTCACTCATCACACAGGACTTGCACCTCAGCTGTAGCCTGTGTGGGCATAACACAACTTCGTGATGCCAAATGTTACATAACCATCCCACCTACAAACTCACTAAAATGCCCGCGGAAACTTGAGCTAGTCAGTTAAAATGGCTTATTTTAAAGTTAATCTGAGGAGTGCAGAAGAGGTGAAGAGGAGAGTGCAGGCAGGGTGGAATGGGTGGAGAAGAGTGTCAGGGGTGAGTTGGAGGTGGCAGAGCTGAAGATGCTAAGATTTGCATTGGGAGTGACGAGGAAGGACACGTTTAGAAACGAGTATATTAGAGCCTACAAGGAGGTCCATCTCAATAATCAAGTGCATTTTTTGGGAAGCTACAATTTTTAGAAAAAGGACATTTAGAGTCAGAAAATAAAAAGTTAAACATAAGAGACCCCCTCCTAAGAATAACTCGTGTGTCAAACGTCAACTGTCACACAGTAGTCTTACAAACTGGACATGCGGACATGCTTCCCCAGAGAGGAGTTATAAACAACGTAATGTTAGGAAGATTTTGAAGCGCTTATCTGCTTGTCTATTATTGTTCCCGAGGAAGCTACTTATGTACCAGATTTTCTTCAACCTTCACACACAACAGTAAGTTGGATGATTAATAGACATTTGGCGAGGAAGGATGGCTAGTTCCATGTGCTTACATGTATGGTCATGGATAGGGGAGGAGTTTAAAGAATGGCAAGATGGATACCCAGGAGGCTGAATTAGGTCATCTGGACACAACGTCTAATGGAGGAAACTCTTCATCACTCATCTTAGTGACTCCATCAGCCTCAGCTGACTGCAGTTGTCCCCAAACTTATACTCAGTACAGTTGTACCACAACTGAACCAGTGATCAGTTTGATACCTGAATCTCCGTAATCGTTAACGAGAGTTACGGTGACCGTGGTAACTACACACAGAGGATGTAGCAGTGGAGGTGGTCCATATGAAAATAGAGGATGACCTCACCCTTAGCAGTAGGACAACCCTCAAGACTGACCAAGTGTGTCTGCGCCTGAAGACCACGTACTTCACATACAGGGGACAGTGCCATGGCTGTGCTCCCCAGCATCACCTATAGTGGCCACCCTGTATAAGGAGGAAGTGGAAAAGATGGCTCTGACCTCTTATCCAGGGACACCTCCTAGCCATTGGTTCAGATTTGTGGACATCTGGGTCAGAATTAAATCTCAGGATTTACCACATTTCACTAACCACGTTAATTTGGTGGACAACCACATCAAGTTCACCAGGGAGGGTGTGTCTATAACTGGTTGTTTGGGTTTACAGTGCTCCGTAGCGCCTACTAGAGGGGAGGAGGTCGAACAGGTTGTGAGCAGACAGAATCAGCACTTAGAGGCAGGTTGAACTTTCCCAATCCCCTTTGAATAGCATACATTACCATTATAACTCTCATCAATGGTCAAAGTCAACTAAATGAAACTGATCACTGGTTTTGGTTGTGATGCAGATGTACTGTTTATAAGTTGATGAATCCCTGCCGTCAGCTGAGACTGACCAAGTCACTCAGAATGCGACCACTACATGTCGTGTCCAGAGGAACTGAATCAATGCTCCGGGATTTCCTTACCCTCACACATGCATCAAGACATCTCAACCGGATTGTTTTAAATGGTGCTTTCAGTATGGGCATGGGTAATGGTGTGCACGTGTGAGTGGGGATGGGAGTATGTGTGGGGGTGGCTGGACCTGGGAAGAACCTTACAGTTCTGCTGCGTTTTGAGTAGAGTGGTGGTCTCTCCTGGCCCATTCTCTGGACAAACGGAAGGTGGAGGTGACTGAGACTTAGAGGGAAGACAGGATGTAAAAGTTGCATGGGCAAGAGTGGTGTGTGTATCTGTACCTGTGGAAGATGGTGAGGTTTGGTAGGGGGAACTACTTGGAGGGGGCGCTGGTTGGGGTAAGGATTGACTTGACTTGGGACTGGAGAAAGAGGGTACGGTTTGGAGTACGGAGGTGCGGTTAATTGATAGGGTAGGTTGAGACGGAGGACATTTGGTAGGCAGTGAAATACATGCTGCTGGAGGCATGCTGAGGGGCAAAGATGTAGATGTATCCAGGCGGGAATGACTGCCCTCTGGAGACTGGGGGCTACTGTCTAGCTTGGATGCCAAGAGGCTGTTCTGGTACTGTGAACGAGTGATCTAAGGAGGACACAGTGAGTAAAATAAGTGGATCACAATTAGATAGCAGACACAGAAAGAGACTTGATGACATTAACTCATAGTATAGCAGAGGTATTGCAGTTGTTTGGATTACAGCATGATATTATACTTTCCAAAGGTGTATGTATGTACATGTATGTATGTATATATATATGTAAATATAGTCTCTCTCTCTCTCTCTCTCTATGTGTATATAAAATGGTAAGTGGCCTTGTTTATATATATATATATAAATATACACACACACATATAT